>APFE031487076.1:0-44733 GCA_000404065.3 Pinus taeda
TAGATGCTGACTATGCAGGTGATTTGGACAAAAGAAGATCTACTACAGGTTATGTCTTTACTCTTGCAGGTGGAGCGATTAGTTGGATGTCAAAGCTTCAAGAAACAGTTGCGTTGTCCACTACAGAAGCCGAATATATAGCTGCCTCAGATGCCAGTAAAGAAGCAATCTGGTTAAAGGGTCTGCTAGATGAAATTGGAAGAAAGCAGGAGAAAGTGGATGTACTTTGTGACAGTCAAAGTGCTATTCATTTGGCTACAAATCCTGCCTATCACAGTAGAACCAAGCACATTGATGTAAGGTATCATTTTCTGAGACATGTGATCGATGGCGGAAAAGTAGCTCTTAAAAAGGTCCATACACGAGAGAATTGTGCAGACATATTCACAAAGTCAGTAACAGTAGAGAAGTTGCAGTGGTGTTTAGCTTCTCTTGGCTTGCAGAAAAGATGATGAATGGGCATGGGCAAGAGATTAGGATATTGTTGTCAAGGTGGAGTTTGTTAGTATTGACAACAAACAATAATTTTTTATGTAATTTTTTATTAAGTGGTTGCATACCGAATAACCAGTTAGTCAGTTACGGTTATGTAATGAATAGATAGGTATGTAACGAATAGATAGGTATGTAATATAAAACAATGTATACACATGAATAATAGCAGAGCGGAGTATTCATCCATTCAATAAAGATTCAGTTGTTTAATATCTTGGCGTATCTGAACAAGGGTTCATTCTGTTATTCCTTTCATCTGTTCTATCTGTCTCTGCTTCTCGGTTTTTCTACAGAAAAAGTTCAGCTTCTTCTTCACACATAATATCATAACTAAATAAATTAAAAACTACATACACATATATCATTATATCAATAAACAATGACATATCACTGCCAAACTCTAGTTTCATATTAAACAAGATTTGTGAAAATTTTCATCTATCTATAGTATCAACACTTCCATGCACAAATGCAACACATGCACAGTGAATTATTTTTTTTGGTAATACCACGCTTTGGTACACGCTGAAAAGGTCTAAATTCCTTCCCATCAAAGAATTATATATGGTTTATGTCGCCGGTTGTTTCTTTGTGTCCCCATCATACTTGGAGGACGATCCTAAAGTCAAACGGGTTTATCGTCCAAGTATACGGGTTGATTCATGAAATTGGTAATGTGCCTAGAGTAGTGAGTAGATATGAAATTTGATGGGCAAATTGCCTGTTAGGGGTTGACTCGTTCATTAAATACAATTGAAAAATTGTAAAACCGTCCTGGTTTTTTTAATTAAAAGTGTGAAGACAGGTGGGTGAGATGTAAAAACTGTCGCATTTGACAAGTGAGTTTCTTTCGAAATTCGAACCTTGATAGTGAATGATTTCTAATCCACTACTCGTGTTTCTAAGTCCACTCGATCTTCTCTTTGGTATTTCTTAAATGATTTTTTATATTATTATTATTCATGGTTTACTACTTACTTAGCGGGACTGGTTATGTTCATGTTATGTTGACCTGGTTTTAAAGCATTTTTTCTTAATAATTTTACACACTTTATGGATTCATTTTAATTATATATTATTAACTTTAATTACATATAAAAATAAATAAATTAAATTAATATATTCTAATATATATTTAATAAAATAATTGAACTACTCTATTATGAAATTTATTTAAAATTTAAAAATATCATAGATTGGGTGACTGTCGGTCTTACGCAGTGGGTGATGAGAGCTTCATGCAAAGCCATGTACCAGCCACAGCCGAACTCATGGGATTCACGAACAAGGTTTACTTATGGCAAGATTCAGTGTTAGTATGTCGGTTCTTCTTAACATTGGGTTATTAATGTTAATTTTTATGGTAATTATACAAATAAATGAATATAGCCTTGAGTCCAAGTTGATAAGGGTGAGAAGGAATTAATTAATAGAGTAGTTTAATGAAACTATAATTTTATGTGGAAAATAGTGAAAATTCCAATAAAATTTTAACAAAAAATTAGCAGATTTTTTTTTGGAGGTATGAGTTATGGTTGTTAAAGTTTACCACTATCAAAAACATCATTTAAACATAAGTGGTTGGATTTTTTGAAAAGAAAAATGACCAAATTCCAAGTAAAAAAAAATGGCTTTCTGAACAAAATTATATCCTTAATAAACAAAGCCTTTATCTTTTAATTTTTTTAACATAATAAAGTAAATTGATATTCAATAAAATAAAATATAATAATTATTATTTATTAAATCTACATTGATACAATTATACATAAATAAAAATTAATCAGTATTAGTATTGATATAAGTACATTTTAATTATTTTAAGTTTTAATTTTTATTATTTGGGTTATTTTTATTTAGAAATTTGTTAGACTCACACAATTGAGTTATGTATTGTATATGAATTTGAGTTATGTAGTCTATCATAGTCAACCATGATTGACCATGATCAACCATAATATGGTCTACCATGATCAACTATGGTCGTACATGGTCAACCAAGGTCATTTGTGATCAATCATGGTCTACTACGAACAACCATGGTCAAGCATGATCAACCATACCATTGTCTACCATGTCAACCATGATCAACCATGGTCAATCATAATCAACAATCGTCAACTATGTGTTGTGGCCACCAACAACCCCCCTCCTTATTTAGTATTATTGCTAGTACTAAATAAGGGGGGACCCTTAGTTATTAAATCCAAAGAATTTAAAATAGCATTTAAATTTCTTTTTCGCAAATAAAGTTACCATCATAAGCTTAGGAAGCCACCTTGGAAACTCTTAGAATTTAAGTTTATGACAAGGTAAAAATTATCTTATCAAGGGAAATCACATCGCAAGAAAATAGCGGGATGCCACCTCACAAACACAATCCCAATATTCACGAGATAACGATAACGACCAAATATCGCATCGCATTCAGCATAACTTACTTAAAACACTTCAAGAAATCTGCCAATGTGCAATGTCGCCGATCGCAACATCGCATCTCACAAGGAACAGGTTAACAAAAAATTTGTCATACATAATATTCCCGCGATTTGCGATATTGCGATATTATGATTCTGCGATCTGCGATATTGCAGTTCTGCAATTTCGCGATCTGTGATTTTGCGATTTCACAATCTGCGATGTTGCGGTAGCAAATCGCAAAATCGCTCCATCGCAAATCTTTTGGGCTCGTTATTCAAGAAAAGTAGTTTCCCTAAGCTGACACATGGTTATGCACTTTAAATGCTAATAAAAGAGTTAGCTGTCAATTATTAATAGAATATGGGTGCGTGCTCTTCAAAGAACATTTCACGTAAGGTGGTATATTTGGTATGTCTGCGGCATTTAAAACTTTCCCATCGCCCTTCCTTGTCATTCAATTTCACCTCACTTGTGAATTACAGGCACGGAGAGCATAGGACTATACAAAACAATACGCAGGCTGAAATGGGAAAGAAAAGCAAAGCCCCAAGCTCCGAAGAAGAGAAAATGGCACCTTTGTATACAGACACGGCTTGCAACAGAGACGCGGGAATAGCTACGTGGGAAGGAATGTATAACATGCTCGAAGAGGAGAATCCCAGAGTAATGGAGGTTACAGCTGTCGCAGGCTCACAAAGCTCTTCTGAAGCATCCCTCATAGAGCTAGCTTGCTCATTCTTACATCGGATAGGAGCAAGGCCAAGAATCCTCCCATACACGGACATGGTCAAATGGATATTGGATAACGCAGAAATAAAAAATAGACAGTTCAAGGTTCATGGTCAAGGACTCATTGGTTCAATCGCCGCACAGGATTTAAAGCTTATGTATCATCTACCAGAGCCACAGGTAATCTACAACAGACAGTTTACAGAGAAATTTGTAAAAGAAAATCTGGACCTGGCAGAAACTACCAAAGATTGGTCTAGGAGAGATGAGCCGCTCAAGAAAGACAAACACGGTATGTACAGTACTGGTTCCCTTATCTCTCCATACTGCTTTGCTACTGCCATGCTCTATAGAATATTTGGAATGCCAGATATTAACAAATTCTCATGGGAGTGGCTTCCATTATTGGATGCCGCCACAAATGCCACTATTGTAGATTGGGCCAGAATTTTGTCTGATAACCTGGCCACAACCATTGGCAATTACCGGTCTAAAAGAGCTACAGCTCAGAGGATTTATCCTCCTTTTTACCTTTCTGCGTATATAATGGACGCAATATGTTATATTTCTAAGTTTCTTGTTATGGGTTGGAAGTGGATGACGCAAGACCCTCTACCCATTCATGTATATCACAAAGAGTTATGGGACTCTCAGTTCGTCGCATACTTTTACCAAATTTGTCATGGAGTTATGTTGCCCTTGTATAGAATTTTGTATGATAAAGACCCTCTGAGATGCTTGCCTGAAGCACAAGTAGACATCCTCACTATCGCAAGATGGTTCGGGCAAGAAATGTTTACTTATGTCAAGGTTTTTGGAAGTTCTGTACCCCCTCATGTTCTGCTTGTATATATCCCTGATAAACTATTAGCCCGAGAGATCGCCTACCAAACTTGTGGAGAAGGAGGCCTAACTAAAGAATTAAAAGACAAAAAGAAGGCTATATGGCCACAGTTTCCTATAGCCTGTGGGGCCTTCTCGCTATTCGATGTAGGTCACACCTTTGCAGAAGTAAAGAATATCACGTGCTTACAGCTCTTCAAATTCACTGCAAGGCCATTTGACCCTTATGAGGTCGCCCACAATTTTACAACAACAGTCAAGATAAAGGTATTCTCCGGAGAAAAAGATTTATTTGATGATTTATTTCAGCAGAAAAACACATTGGAAGAAATTCTGCACACAGCCCAACTGCAGCTACCCCCAGAAGAATTTCAAAGGTTCAAAACATACAGGGAAAAAAGGCTGGCCAGTATTCCTTTGGAAAAGCTATGCCTAAAACCCTCAAGAGAACCAACTCCAAGTGTCAGCCTCAGTGGAAGTTCAAGTACCAACGGATCTAAGTCCAAATCCGAAAAAGAAGTGTCTGAACACTCTAAAAGATCTGCAAATGAACTAAATAAGAAAGAAGGGTCAGTGAATGATACTGCCTAGTCAAAAGAACTTCTACATCAGCAGGTTATTGCCTCCCTGCAAATAAATCCTCCCCCTCTAGTCATCCAAGCACCACCAGTCACAGCTAAATTAGACAAAGAATGGGAAACCTTCAATGACTTGATCAACCTTGAAGGACAAACCATGAAGACAAATGTCAGCGATGTACAAATAATAAAAGAAGTAGTCACAGGAATAGTTAGCGAAGCCTCAGATGTGGAGCATATTCCTATTTCTCCATCCTCTGAGCTTGTACTAAAAGTAGAAGAAATTCCTCCCCTAGATGTATTTTATAGCCCACAGCATAAAGCAGTAGTAAGAAAGAAGAGAAAGAAAAGGAAACTGGAAAGCACTCTCTCTCAGAACACGGAACAATTGGATGTCTTGTGGAAAGATCACACAAGCAATCCCACTGAAAATCTCACCAAACTATCTCAGATCGCAGGAGCATACACCTCCGCTAGTATCGATAAAGCATCTGAGGTACAACAACTGCTAAAAGAAAGGGAAGAACAGATACAAGTACTGCAACAACAATTGCAACAAGCCCATGCCAATAACGAAGCACAAAAACAACTTGAAAAGTTGCAACAGGACTTCCAGCAGATGCAGTTAAGCTATCAGAAAGGTTTGGATGAGAAAGGAAAACAATTACAGGATTTGAGAGAGATGCACAAGGACGACCCTAAGCTCAAAGAATTCATCACAGAGTCCATTTCCCTGAATGAGCAATTACTACAGCAGCAAGAAGCATTGGGCCAAAAGATATCACAGTGGAGTCATTATTGTGAAATTAGTGATAAAACCACTAATCAAGTGGTAGACTTGCGGAGTGACTATGATCTGATTGATAAACAAGTGACTGAATATTTGGCATGGCTAGAGACGGACGAGGGTAAAAGAGCAGGTGCACCAAGAATTAATGAAAATCACAAGGAAATGCTCTTTAACAAATGGGACGAGCAAATTAGAGGAGCATAGCAAGCAGCAGAAGGAGCAGCCACGGCAGCAAGCAGACTTATTGATTGTGTAAATGAAAATTTACACAGGGCAAATTTGATCGCAGAAACCACCGCAGGGTACTTACCAAATGCTCAACAGCTAGAAGCAGATTGGAAATAGAGAGCTCAAGAAAAGGCTAAAATAATCCAAAGGCTAAGTAAGTTAAACTGGGATTGTTACTGGACATACTTGGTAAAGCCACATAGCCAATGGATGACTGTTAAGTGCACTATAAATGCAACTGAAAAGATGGCGCCAGCTCTCATAGATTCTGTTTTCTCAGCCCAGTTGAAAGCGGAAGTCAGCCACCCAAATCTCCTTAAACAGATGCTGCGTACATGTGATTTCAGAGATCAAGCACAGAAATAGTTTAATTTTAGTTTTAATTTCATTTTATTTTCCTGAAAAAAGGATGGTCATTTAAACCGCATCCTTTATTTTTGTAATAATTTATTTTTAGAATTAGTCAGTAGTATTTAAATCCTTCTCATGCATTTAGAGAAGGGTCCAGAAATTTATCAAAAACTTGTCCTTAGAACATGCACTTTTGCACCCTCAGAGGAGGTTTTGGTGAATGAATGGAACATGGTTTATTTGATATTTGCATTTAATATCTGCTACTGATGTTGCACTTCTGTACTCTTAGTAGATGTTAAATCAAGGAGAGATAAATCAATTGTTGCTTGAAGCTCATAAGTAGGACTAGTTATAAATGGTACTTTTATCTCTTAACCATTTTTTCTTATGCGTTAAAGTGATATTCAGTTTTTAGTTATTTATATATTACAGCATCGATGTTTGAGTTATCATTTGGGACTTTTTTACGGTGATAACTATTTGTTTATGTTTAGTGTATGAATATCTCATTTATGCGATAAGTTTTAACAACTGTTTCGTCTAACTTCTTATATGAAATAGTTCATCTTTATTGAATTCCTTTCTTATGATAGCTGAATGATCTTGATTACCAGTTATTGGTTGAAATCTTTTTAGATCGCATAGAAGAAAGATCACACCCCGAGTTAGCATAAATTTCGATGTGTTTCTGTTTATTAGAATACAATAGCATAGCATTAGATTAGATAGAAGTATTCCATTTAGAAGAGAAACACCCATCTTTCTCACACACACACACTGAATTGGGAAACTGGTCCCATATCCCCAGTTGGACCCGCTATACTAAACGGATAAGGAGCTGCCAACCAAGGTCCGGACCAGGCGGGTATCCCCCTTGTTGTCAACCCGATTTTCGGGGCCTTCAACATATTTGGCGCTAGAAGGAGGGCCTGAAACATGCTGTCTGTTGGAATTTGTTTTCACTGTTAACATTTGAATTAGGATGTCCTCTCTTAAACTTCCAATTTGGAATTGCATCCATGTTCGTGTATCTTCCAACACTCCACCCGAAGTGGTAAGGCTATTGTCTCAGGTAAAATTCGATGGTAAGAGAAATTCTTCTGCTTTTAATCATGCCTTTCAATTTATTCAAGGAGTTTCAAATT
This sequence comes from Pinus taeda, assembly GCA_000404065.3. Taxonomy (NCBI): domain Eukaryota; kingdom Viridiplantae; phylum Streptophyta; class Pinopsida; order Pinales; family Pinaceae; genus Pinus; species Pinus taeda. Next base: position 7,584 of record APFE031487076.1, read on the forward strand.
CTGATTTTCAAGGAATTGAAGAAGGCATTTTATGCAGAATTTTTACTCTTACATTTGTAGCAGAAGCTAGAAAATGGTGTAGAACCCTTCCGGTTGCCTCAATTCACTGTTGGGATCAATTTGTCACGGTTTTCGTTTGCAAATTCGACTCCTATGATTATGATCAGGTATATGATGAAATTAAATATCTACGAAAAGAAGATGAGTCTGTTAAAGATTTTAATATTCGATTTCATCTGAATTGTTTAAAATTTAATATTGAGAATGATCCCATAAGTGAAGAATCATTAGATTGTGTTGATCATAACTATTCGCTGCCTCCTATTCCTGACTCGTATGAAATTAATCCAAGCTTTGTTCAATTCCCTTCCGAGATAAATGAGAAATCCAATTCGGATGTGCAAATAAATCATGATGAAGAGGTTTCACAAAGCTTAGAAGATAGTTCAGATCGAATACTAGAAGACAAAAGCGACGATTTTGGAAGAAAGGTCACCTTGGAATCTGAAAGCAACTTTGAGGCAAATTCAGAAAATATGATCGCAACTCAACAAATACCAAGGTCAGAAAAGCAAAGTAATTTTCTTTCAAAAAACACGAGCACATCAAGGTATGATCTAAAACCTGAAATCTATGATGAACATAATGCGCAAGAGTTTTCAAGAAGAGATATTTCTTGCATTACTCCAGAATCACATTTTTCTCTTTATCCTGATATTTTTAATGATGATATTTCTTCCCCTCTCAATATTAATGATATTTCAGAAAGTATAGAGGTTGGTCTTAATGAATCACCATTAAGTGTTTTTCAAGAGAAAGAAACAATTGGAAAACATTCTTTTGCCATTAACAAACATGAAATCCCTATTCCTCGTGGTTTGAATATACTGGATGAAACTGAAGAAAAACCTAGGGAATCTTGTGAAGTCATTTATGATGATTATTTTGATATTGAAGATATTGATTTATCTCGAAAGAATCAACAGGAACTTCAAATAATATCTGAGAATGAGAAGTGTTTTAAATCAGAAACTATTTCAACCGATCCTCATTCTAAAGCAGCTAATCACCTACATGATTTCATTACCCAAGAAAATATTCCAGTGTATGATTCATATCATGACCAAGCTTTCATGCCTGTTTATAATCGTGGTCCCCTTTCTGAATCACAATATGGGGGTCGAGATCGCTCAAACCCTATAATCATAGCCAATCCTTGTGAAAGAGAAATCATTACAAAACAATCCCAACTGTGTTGTAACTCTAGTTGTACAGATAATAATTTTATTTTATTTTTTCCTTCTTACCTATTTTGTACAAAAACAAATTTGTTTTTAGATTTCCAGGCCTTTGAATCCAAAAATTCATATCTTCAATCTGGTTTGTTATCTCTTCCATTGAGCATTTATCAGTCCTTAATAGAAATCCATCCAGATTTCTATGATCCAATAGGTATTCAATTGGAAAGAAAATTCCATAAGAGGGAAATTATAAATAAAATTCTAACAATAGTTGTACATTCTTGTTCTACATTCAATTTTCTAAGATCAGTAAGAATTTCGTTTTTAGTATTAATATTTGAACTGCATATATATGCAGGAACAAAAATGAGAGAATGGCTACACTGGAAATATGGTTACACCTAGTCAATTTCATGTATATTGTTAGAATAGGAGTAGAATTAGTTTAGTTAGTCTGTAGTTCAAAAATAAATGAAGTGATTAGCCCTTTTCATATTTTATAAATATCCAAAGACAAAATTACTTCTCATTAGAAAATTTGCGATCGTCCTCAAAAAACAATTCTCACATAATAAAACCAGTTGTGAATGGCTACATTAGGCATTTATGAAAAAGACACCAACTCTCTTTTTAGATTTTGATTTTTCGCTTGTATAAATAGCAAATCTTTTGGAAAATTGATCCTTATTATTGAAAGATACAGTTAAAAACTCTAGCCTAGATATGACACTAGTTTCAACTTCATAAAAGTTTGATGAAAATAACCTTTAGTTGTTTTATATCAGTACAATGAAAGGTATCAATAACAAAATAAAGATTCTCTGTATAACAGTTACTTCCAAAAACTCTATCATTGTCGTCCAGAGCTATCTAAAGAAGACAACGACTTCCTCCCTGCTAAGGAAATCACAAATTTCAGAGGAACAATCCAAGGATAAACTTCATCTTGAAGAATGAGAGGTCTCATCAGGAGCCGACTCATCATAATCACAGATATTATAACTTGCTGACTTTGCCAAATACTGCATACCACAACAGGGCAATGACTCAATATTATTACAATCAAGAGGCAAGGGGTCTCATCACGAACCAACTTGTTCAGCAAAGTTATAAATTAAGTGAATGATTGTGTCACAAATTGGCTATCAAACCAAGACATTGTTCTTTAAGAATAAAAAGAAGATCAAAGCAATAAGTGTAGATGTGGATTCTTCTTTGAGAGCTGTAGGTTTCTTTAAGTAGGATACAGGATCATTGCTGGGTAATAGGTAACCCTGTCGAGGCTATGAATGCCTGCTGGCAGCAGAGGCTCTACCTACGAAAAATGAGCATATTTTAAAAACTGGTTTGCAGAGAAGACTTTGTTTTATCCTTACAGACCAAGTAATGACTGATGTAAACACAAGGACTAACTTGAGGCAGCAAATAATCAAAGTTAAAAATAGCTGAAACAAAATGTCATTAACAGTTTAGAGCATAATGTACTTTATCTTTCTATAATAAAGTTTAACTTTCTGAGAAATATTATGTTTTGGAAGTTTAGAAAATTCAACTCAAACACAGAGATAACTGGTTCTTCCGAGTGAATAGCCAATTGTTGTGGCCACCAACAACCCCCCTCCTTATTTAGTATTATTGCTAGTACTAAATAGGGGGGGGACCCTTAGTTATTAAATCCAAAGAATTTAAAGTAGCATTTAACTTTCCTTTTCGCTCTCCATGCTGTAATACCTGCAAAATAAAGTACTGTTGCGCCTTTAATCTAGCAACTTGTGGGCCATGTAAATGTGTTAGAAAACCTGCACAGATGAATCTAGCTAATAAAGGTTGAACACACAGCTTTGTAGAGCAAAAACACTAAAAGAAAATCAAAAGAAGAAAAGAATGATTCATTTGAAAATAGGTTACAATGCTCATGATATAGCATTACTGGGTGAAGATCCCAAGGTAATGCACCATAGTGGTGATCAATGAGAAGACTCAAAACCTACAACAAGTTCCAGAGATAACTAGCCAGTTGTGGAGTGAAAGAAGGAGCAAATCAAGGAGTAAATCATGCAAAAAAAATCTTGCATGCAGTCCCATGCTCTAATTAAGAGTTCACATGTAGGTGTGTAGTAGTTCTAACATGCAAAAGGAATCTTGCATGCAGTCCCATGCTCTAACTAAGAGTCCGCATGTAGGTGTGTAGTAGTTCCAACAAAACATAAATGATTCCAACATTCTTAGAGCGTTCAATCGTTTCATATGAGACGAGATTTTAGAAAAAGTCCAGTTTTCTGCCCCCATCAATACCTCTGGACGCCAATCCACCATGTGCACAGTTAATTATCCACTTAATATAAATGTCTATGCTCTGAAACACGCTGAAAGAATCTATGTTCCTCCTCATTGAAAAATTCGATATCATTTACGCTGCCAGTTGTTTCCTTTTTTACCCACCTGACGATAATGGCAGCCGCTGTCCATCCATGACATAACAAAGTAGACAAGTTCCACTTGGCATATCGCTTCTCATCTTCGTTTATAACCTCATGTGCAAAAATAGATCCTTTCTGCATTCTGGAGTGCCTGGTGTCCAAAATTGTTACTAATACCAAAGTCAAGCGTGTGGGCCGTCGGGGATGGTCATTGTTCCGCCCGAGTACGTCCACCAAGTCCAAGTCTACTTGCGAAGTGCGCCCAAAGTCTAAAAATGCTATAATATGAAATCAATGAATGAATTTACTAATTTTCAGATGTTTTATTATATTATTATCGACCGTGAATTTACTGTCGATAAGCCACATTGGTTAGGAGAGTGTTTCCAGAATTTTTTCAGAAGTTACAGAAATCGTTTTTTTCCAAAATGGTTTGCCTGTGCCATTGGAAACAGAGATGGAATTTTGACGGTATTTAATGGTTACAAATTTTCAATGGCCGTTTTTCTTGACGGGTTTGAAATAGTGAAAACTTATTTTTGATGGTTAATATTTTTCCGAAAACGTCATTAAGACCTATTCCATTTTCCACCTGTCATGAATGGTTTTGCAAAAAAAATAGGTTTTATTTTAGTGGTGCACATTCTTTGTAGTAATGATATGACATGAAAGAGATATGTGTTCATTCGATTGTATATCGTGTGGTCCCACCAAATATTGCAGGGAATCATCTTGGGAACTACTACATCTTCTAATTCCCAATTTCCATGTGACTTTCAAAAGCCTTCGCTCATTGCGAATTTAATCAACAATCCATCGATTAAGGCTACGTGATAACACATTTGAGTGACCACCTCAACTTTCTTGAAAGCATTGAGAATCCCAGAAACAAACAACACACGAATGATTATGCTGGTAAAGTTCACCTTCCCTACATTCTAGGCATAATTGACAAGATTTCACACATCTTAAGAAAGAACAACATAAAAACCACTTTCAAACTTATGAAAGCAATTAACAGATGTCTTAAATCAGTAAAAGATCCCATTGACCCTAAACACTACAAAGAGGTCTATTTGGTCCCTTGTTCATGTGGCAAGACATACATTGGTGAAACTGGCCTGTCTATATTAACTAGGATTCAAGAACATGCTGCTAACATCAACCATAACCGCTCCAAAACCTCAGCTTTAGCTGAGCACTCTAGTAAAACCAATCATCACATTTGCATTGAAAACTCCTGTGTTATAGCCAAAATAGAGCATTACCACCATAGGAAATTTAGAGAAGCTATCGAAATAAGGAAACACCCCAATAACCTAAATCGTGATGACTGTTGGAAAATAAGTGATAATTGGATTCCCACACTAGCTAACCGGAGATTCCACCACATCCTAGACGAATCCCCCCTTGCTTCTTGGTCCTCCTATTTCACTCCTTAAAAACTATAGTAAGATTAAACTCATTCACTATCAAATTTTAATTAAATTAAACTAAATTAAATTAAATTAAATTAAAATTAAAATTAAAAATTATAACTAAATTAATTAAAATAAATCAGGATTAAATTAAACAAAATTCAAAATTAAAATAAAATAAATTTAAAATAAAAAATTAATTTGATTTAATTTAATTTAAAATATTAAAAATATAATTGAAATTAAATTAAATTAAAACAAATTAAATTAAATTAAATTAAATTAAAAAATAAATAAATCTCCATAGTGAAACTGGCCGCTGGGTAGTTCCTAAAATGCCATGGATAGAAAGGATCTGCCATATTTGTGAGAATAGGAGCATCGAGGATGAAAACCACTTCCTCTTAGAGTGCCCTGCATACAACCACATTAGATCTCAATTTCACAACCTTTGTTGCAATACTGACCTTCCTAGCCTTTTACAATGCCAAAATTATAGTGATCTCGGGAGGCTTCTCTCCAAGCTTTTTGAGCATAGGAATAAAATCTTAAATCAAAATAAATAATTTGTCTTTAGGTCCGATAGATCATTATTTGGTCTCAGCGGACGTTAACTATCATCATCATCATCATCATCATATATATATAAATTAAAAATTAAAATTAAAATTAAATCAAACTAAAATTACTTGAATTAAAATAAAACAAAATAAAATTAAAACTGAATTAAATCATAATAAAAATTTTATTTAAATCAAATTAATATTAAATTAAATTGAATTAAATTATTAAATTATTAATTATATTAAATCAAAATTAACTTAAATGAAAACATATTAATTAAAACAAAAATCATAATTAAATTTAAATTTAAATTTAAACTGAATTAAATTAATTATAAATTAATTAAAGACCTCACCTTCAACAAAACATGTTGGCTCTTTACACTACCTACCATAACCTTTATTTATTTATCCTCTACTTTCTTTGATTTCTTCGCAAATCTAAAAACTCTGATGATGAACCACAAAGGATGGTTCGAAACGTCGATGCATAAAACAACAAAATGCGATGGATCCGGAAGATATAACCACACATGTACAATATTGTTGCTACTTTTATTATATTGCTCCTATTCAAAACTTATGTTTTTGAGTAACTCGAATGTGTTTTCGGATTTAATTAGTGACACATGATTTGAGTGCCATGGTTTCATATGATGCTATAATTGGGCTTAAAGGGAATTTTCTTCCATGGAGAGAATGTAGTGCTATTTTATTATCTCTTTGTCTGATTTAATTGGTGACACATGATTTGAGTGTCATGGTTGCATATGATGCTATAATTGGGCTCAAAAAGGCTAAAAAGTGGCCAAGTTAGATCTCCATTTTGCTTCTATCTGTCTTGAAAAATGACCAATAGTAAAGTGTGCCGATAAGGCATGTGCATTGATTCTTAACCCCCAGGATCGGTCATATGGGTTCAATGTGGCTAGGGGCGTGGGCCAGAGGCCATATGCTCACTACCTTCAGCACTCCTAAACATATTACATGTCATAGGAATGCGGGTTGGGCGTCATGTGCTACCCCTAATCTGTAGCCCCCGACTTGTACTTTTGTTGTTGGTTATGGTTGACAGTTGGGACCAGGGGTTGGGCTAATCACCTGCCCCCTCCACTTCGGTGCTCGGTCACAGGTCATTCCATAAGGCTCGGGGTTAGGGCCACATGCCTACCCTGCCCCACTTCACTTCCACCACAGTCATATACCATATAACCAGGGGCTAGGGTCAATCATGCAAGGCCCCCCAAACCATAGAACCATATCGAAATAAATATAAATGGCATGTTATGTATAAATGAGCAACACAGTTGGAAAAATGGTAAGGTGCTTGGTAAGATATGGTGAGGACATGGGGTCGAACCCCATTGGGGTCAGTCAAGCCCTCAACTAAAATTTTCGCGGGCCCTGAGGGCCATGTGGCACCGTTCCATTCAGCGATGTGGCACCTCCTAATTGGTGAAACCAAAATCTCAACAACCAATGAAAATATGTTAATTCAACCTGTACGACCTACCATATGTCAGCATGGGATTGGCCCATTTGACCACCATACTTGCCCAGTTAGTTTGATGATGTCAGTGCCACATCAATGTACGTCCTTCCTAGTTGCAAAAATTTCCCACTGTAGATTAACATAATATGCAATATACTAAAGAAAAATACAAGATCTACTTCTACAACAAGCTTTGCGGAAGCTTAATCGAATATGAGAAAGATCAATAAGAACACATATAATTGAGATTGAGAAATCAATCACACATGAACATAGAAGAATATCATGGGGAAAGCCTCATCCTAAAAACCCAATCTCTGTAATATCATAAAAGTGGAAATATGTTCAAATTACAAAAAAAATCAGCTCTCAAGCTATCCTGCTCTCTTTGCAATAGAACAATACAACTCACATACTGAATAGACACAACATATGTCTTCCTCCAACCCTCCAAGCCTCCTATTTCCTTGCGCAGTTTTTGTTAGGGTCCAGTGATGCCACTTGTGTGAATTGGCCTCATTCACACTCACTAAACTGAAGAAGTAACTGCGCAATCTCTAAGGAATGAATTCCTTTTTCATGCAAGAGATATCCTCCAAGGAATATTCCTACAACTGATAGTACACTGTCCCATCACCTGATCTCAACTGGGTCTCTGACTGAACTGACATGAATGAGTTATTTATGAGAGAACATTCAGTTATCTAAAGTGCAACAGTTGCATGCATGCATGCATTAATTAATTGAACTCGCAATTAGTTCAACAAACTATTTGAACTAATCTAACTGGACTTAACTCAAATAACTGAGCTAACTAATTACAACTCAAAGTACAACTCATCCTCATCTCCTTAACTAAGGGATAAATTCCTCAATCAATGGAGAAATTGTTGCATGTCCTCACATAAACTTCATGTTTGATTTTCCACAACTAATTAACTCATGGTGAATTAATTAATTATTTTACAAACAGCTGCTAAGATCAAATTCGAATTTTACTTATCTATTTTAGTTTAGGGACTGACTAAAATAGGAAGGCATCTCGAAATGCTATTTATAGTAGTTCTATTTTTAGCAGTTCTATTTTTAGAATTTCGTGTTGCTATTTTCAACGCTCCCTCTCAAAAATAAAGGGATTATCAGTAACCCCAATCTTGTCTCTGTGGAACTCGAACTTGCATTTTGACAATGCCTTCGTCAAGATATCTGCATCCTATTCCTCGGTCGAAACATATAGCAACAATATGATCCTCTTGACCACATAGTCTCGAAGATGGTGATACCAGATATCTATGTGCTTGGACCTATCATGAAAATTAGATTCTCAGAGAGTTTGATACAACTCTGATTATCGCAGTAGATCACTGTAGGATCCATCCTCTAACCAAAAAATCCCATTAGAATCTTCCGCATCCAAATGGCCTCACATGTAGCTTGACTAGCAGCCATGTATTCAACCTCTGCTGAGCTAAATGCAACTGACCTCTATTTCCTGCTGTACCAGGAAACTGCAGCTAAACCAAGGTTGAAGATTACCCAGAAGTGCTCTTCCGGTCTAATGGACTCCCTGCCCAATCCGCATCTATGAAGCCCTGAAGCTTCACTCCCGCTATCCGTTTGTACCATAATCCAAACTGAGATGTGCCTCGGAGGTATCTCAACACATGATTCGCTGCCTTCCAAAACAACTTTGTAGGCTGAACCAGAGCTTGACTCATTTGGTTCACTGCAAAGCATAAGTCGGGTCATGTGTTCACCAAATACATAAGTGAACCCACCAGCTACCGATAAATAGTAGCAACTACTACCTCACCTGAAGTAGCATCCTCCTTCCTCCAATCCCCAGCTAGAGGCGTCTGCATGGGTTTTCACTTCTCCATATGGAACCACCTGAGGATCTCATTGGCATACTTTCCTTGAGATACAAAAACTTCTCCATCTCTCTGCCACACTTCCATGCCTAGAAAGTAGTTCATAAGACCCATGTATTTCATTTCAAACTCTCTTGCAAGGTCCTCGTTTTAAGACTAGATCAGTTGATCATCACCTATCAAAATCAGAGCATCTACATGGAGAACAATGATCAATGGCTTACCTTCTACCATGATGTGGTAAAGGTTCGCAACTGCTTCACTCTTGGTGAAGCCCAACTCGGTGAAATAGTTGTCGATCCTGGTGTACCAGCATGGGGTGCTTGCTTCAGCCCATATAGAGCACCCTTGAGTCTGCACACATGCAACTAACGATCGAAGGTCTCGAAACCTTCTGGCTGCTCAATGTACACCTCCTCCTCAATCTTCCCATTGAGAAATGTTGTCTTCACGTCCATCTGGTGGATCTTCCACCCAATCTGAGTTGATAGTGCCAACATCGATATGACAGATGAGTATCGTGCTACAGGAGCAAAGGTCTCATCGTAGTCTATCTCCTTGACCTATGAGAAACCACGGGAAACAAACCTTGCCTTATGTTTCTCAACACTGCCATCAGCTGCTTGCTTTACCTTATAATGCCATCTGGAACTCACCACTGACTTATCTTGAGGTCTTGGGACAACATCCCAAACACAGTTCCGCACGATGGAGTCGTACTCCTCCAATATTGCATCAACTCAGATTGGTTGCTGCACTGCCTCCTCGAATGAAGAAGGCTTGAAATATACACACTCCCCAACCGGGGCCATGTAACCAGTGTACCGCTCAGGCGACCTCCTCTATCTACGCTGAGAAGATGGTTGTCCCACATTCTTCCGCACATCCAGCATCAACCTGTCAGCTTCCCTTGAGCGTTTCCGCCCATCTCTAGAAGTCTCAACATGAGTGGATGTCTCCACTCCCGGATCCTCCACATGCGGCTGCTCCGCATCAATCTGAGGCTCCTCCTCCTTAGGAACTGGAAGTTCCTCATCTGCATGCAACTTGAGCTCCTTCTCAAGTGATACCCGCATGGCTTTCTGCTCATCGAACTTCAGATCCTTCCGTACCACAGTCCTTTGACTGGTAGGCAGGTACACTCAATAGTTGTGGGGTGTATCCGTGTACCCCACAAGTATTCCCAAATCAGCTGTGGGATCTAGCTTCTTCCGGGCATCTTTGGTCACATGATAGTAAACTGATGATCCAAAGATTCGGAAGTGACTCACATCTAGTCGCTTCCCGGAAAAGGCCTCCATAGGTGTCTTCATTCCCAGTATACGGTGTGGGCTTCTGTTCTACAAGTATACTGTTGTATTGCATGCCTCAGCCCACAAACGCAGTGGTAGGCTTTGGTCATGCAACCTCGCTTGAGCTGCTCCCAAAATCGATCTGCTCTTCCTTTCGGCCACCTCATTCTGTTGTGGGTTATGGGGTGTCGTCAACTTCTTTTTAATTCCTTCTACAATGCAGAAGTCCTTAAACTGCTGGGAAACATACTCTCCACCATTGTCACTACCCAAGGCTTTTATTTTCTTTCCAGATTCTTTCTCTGCTAAGGCTTTAAACTCACAAAACCTCAAGAAGGTCTAATCCTTCTTTTGCATAAAGTAGATCCAACATCTACGATAAAAATCATCAATGAAAGTAACATAGTACCTTTGTTTAACGATGGAGGCTGTAGAGAATGGTCCACAAACATCTGGGTGAACTCGCTCCAGGATTGCTCTAGCTCTACTGTCTCAATCCGAAAAGGAAGATTTCGCATACTTACCCAAGGTACAACCTTTGCATGTATTCATCTACTCAAGTTTTCCCTTGGGTAATCCGATAGAAATCTGCCGCATGATCCTCATGGCTCCATGGTGCAAGTGGCCCAATCTTCTATGCCATAGGTCACCAACATCTTAGCTCTGCACCATCTCAGCTTTGCAACTCAATGCATCACAGTAGTCTACCTCCAGCTTGTAGAGATTCTTTACTCGAATCTTGATTCACTTGGTCTGTCTAGTGCCGATATGCCTTAGGAATACCTTTCCTTTGCTAAATACTACATCATAGCCTTTATCTTCTAGCATAGCAACAAACATAATATTCTTCTTCAGACCTAGTACATACTTTACATCAGTCAGGGTGAGGGGAGCTCCATGCTCCCTCTGAAACACAACCGTACCTTCACCTAAAACACGGTACTTTCCATCATCGCCCATCTCGATCTACATCTGGAGATCCTTCTCCTCCAAGGTACTGAAAATATTCTTGTCACCTGACATGTGGAATGGAGCACCACTGTCCAGGTACCAAACACATCCCACCATGGATGAAACCATGCATGCGATAAGAGAGAAATCCGGCTCAAACTGTGAGGCCAGTGCCTCACCATCAGATCCCTTTGAGGAGCCCTTCTTGGATTTCTTCTGTGGACAATTTGTAGCATAATAGCCCACTTCATGACAATGAAAGCATCGCACTTTTGATTTGTCAAACTTCTTCCCACCATGGGAAGAACTGGATTTGGATTGGGACACCTTCCCTTTCCCTTTCCTCGCCTTACTCGCTAAGGCTAGATTTTCCTCATCATCTTGCTTTGATGAGATCCATATATGGTGCTTCTTCTTATCTCCTCCTGCATCAGATTCGACCAAAGTCGTTCCCAATCTCGCAATTTTTCTCTTCCATTAACTGAGTCTTGGTAGCTATGCCAGTTCTTAGGAAGACCAAGGAGTGCAAGACTCACCATGTCATCATCTGCTGTCGTGATCCCTACGTTTCCAAGCTCATCCCTGCAAGTGGTGAGCTTGTTTAGATACATAGAGATCGTGTCGCCCTTTTCACACTTGATTTTCCAAAGCTTGTCTTTCAGTGCCAACTTCCTCTTGATCGTTGTTGTTCTCATATAGATCTTTCAATGTTTTCCACATCTAAAACGGTGTCTCCTTCCCATGGAGACTCGACACTATGTGGTCTTGAACTCCCTCCAGAAGGATTCTCCTTGCTCTAGACACACATTTCTTCCATTCCGCCAATTCAATAGCATTAGCCACTACGGGCTTGGGGACTTCTTGATCAATGAAGTCCTTTAGATTGTTATCCTCTAATACTGCTTCCATGTGATCCTTCCAGGCTATATAATTAAAACTGCCATTAAGAGCATATTCGAGTCTTAAACCGTTGAACTCCATTGGTGAAAATGAGGTGTGATAAGAACTTGATTTCTATATTCAAGAACCTCAAACTTTGAACTTCTCGCTTCTTGTATACAGTTCTCTCCTTTGATCACATTTTCTCTGATACTATGTATAAATTTCCCACTGTAGATCAACAGATTATGCAATATACTAAAGCAAAATACATGATCTACTTCTACAACAAACTTTGCGGAAGCTTAATCGAATATGAGCAAGATCAATAAGAACACATATAACTAACATTGAGAAAGCAATTACACATGAACACAGAAGAATATCCTGGAGAAAACCTCAGCCTAAAACCCCAATCTCTGTAATATCATACAAGTGGAAATATGTTCAGATTACAAAAAGAATTAGCTCTCAAGCTATCCTTCTCCCTCTGCAATAGAACAATACAACTCACAGATTGAATAGACACAACATATGTCTTCCTCCAGCCCTCCAAGCCTCCTATTTCCTTGCGCAGTTTTCCTTAGGGTCCAGTGATGTCACCTGTGTAAATTGGCCTCATTCACACCCACTAAACTGAAGAATTAACTGCACAATCTTTAAGGAATGAATTCCTTATGTATGCAAGAGATATCCTCCAAGGAATATTCCTGCAACTAATAGTACATTGTCCCATCACCTGATCTCAACAGGGTCTCTGACTGAACTGACATGAATGAGTTATTTATGAGAGAATATTTAGTTATCTAAAGTGCAACAATTACATGCATGCATGCTTTAACTAACTGAACTCACAATTAATTCAATAAACTATTTGAGCTAATCTAACTGGACTTAACTGAGATAACTGATCTAACTAATTACAACTCAAAGTACAACTCATCCTCATCTCCTTAACTAAGGGATAAATTCCTCAATCAAAGGAGAAATTGTTTCATGTCCTCACATAGAATTCATGTTTGATTTTCCACAACTAATTAACTCATGGTGAATTAATTAATTATTTTACAAATAGCAGCTAAGATCAAATTCGTGTTGAGTGTGGAGCATGATTGTTCAGAGGTCTTTGTTTCAGCCGGATGTATACCCCAGGAAGTTTGTACACCCCTCCACGCGAGGGGGTGTGGGGGGGACTTGTCTCCCCCACGGGGGTTTGGGGGGGCCGATCCCCCCCGACTGGGGGGTCCGGGGGCCAGCAGTCCCTCAGCAGGGGTTTCAGGGGTAGCGCCCCCGAAGCTAAAATAGATGTAAAATTGCCTTGTGAAAGTATAGTAATTTCTAGTCAATTTGGGCTGTTCATTAGGAAGATGATCTGACGATAGAACTTATGTTTAGTTTAGGGGATTTTTCCCTAGAAGGAAACCCCTCTCTTTGTATGAGGGAATTTTATTTGAGGCTGTGTAATAGATGTGTATTCTCCGAGTGAGAAGCAGAGAGGTGAGACTGTGAGAGAAAACAGAGGATATTACAATGGATCTGTTGTAGGTTGTGTCTCTTCATTTTGCTAGATAATAGAAAGGAAGGACTGGTTGTTCATAGTGGACATAGCCCAAACTGGGTGAACCACGTATATTTGTGTCTCTCTGGTTTTATTCATTTTCTGTGTTTATATTTATGCAATATTCTATGTGTTCCATTGCTCTGTAATACATAATTTTCTAACAATTCGAATTTTACTTCTCTATTTTAGATTAGGGATTGACTAAAAGAGGAATGTGTCCCGAAATGCTATTTATAGTAGTGCTATTTTTAGCACTTCTATTTTTAGCATTTCTTGTTGCTACTTTCAACACTAGTCAACAACCCAAAAAACCCTACAAGTTGAATTTTTTATTGTTTGCCAAAAACTTCAGAACGCGATAAATTTCACATATGGTGTCAAATTGAAGCGATTCAAGTGTCATTGAAATCAAAATGATGAGATATACGATTTGGCACTAGTTTCGAGTGATTTTGAGCACTTTGACTTTTTAGCATATTTTGGATCCCCTAGATCAGTGAAGGTTACAAGTTTGTAGGTTGCTTATTCCCCATTTCTAGTGTGTTATGTGGATGATTTCTTAACTATGGATGGGTCTATATATTTATACCACATGGCATGGGTAGACATTTAGATCATTATTTTCAATCAACGATTTAATTTTGGTTTCTTGAAAGAGGACTAAACATCAACACTGGGACATGGAATCCAAGATTAAAATGGAGCTTATTAGTCTAGTTCAACACGGTGAATAGCACATGTATAGGGGACCTTTCTTCTTTCTAAGGAAATTTTAGGTCTTAATATTCGTAAGTGAGGTAATTTTCCATGCTTTTTCCAAAAAACAATTTTCCAATCTGCATGTTTTCTAGAAAATATTTATCCAAATTTTATAGTCTAAAATTATTTTAACTTTAGAAACCACCAAATTTGATTATTCTATATTATATATATATATATATAATTATATATATATATATATATATATATAATATAAATAAATAAAATAAATAAATTATAAAAATAAAAATAAAAAATAAATAAATAAAAATAAAAATTCCAAGCATTTTACGATTTGCACATTTTGGACTAGTAAGATTCGCCAAGGATTCTAAATTTTGAAATAAATTTCTATCCTTAAAAATTTTCCTGTTTATTTCTCCTACTTCAACATCATGATCCATGCTCAAACATGAGACTCTAGTATATGGTGATTGTACTTTTTCATGACAAGATTTGAGGAAAACAAATTTTTAAGGGGGTGGAATGTAGCATACATAGAGGGTTGATATAGGTTGCCTATGAAGATACCCTAGGGAAATAATACATGATTCCATTCAATGTAAAGTGGAGTGGTTTCCTACATTCTTATAGCGTTCAATTGTTTCATATCAAAGGAGATTTTGGAAAAAATCTAGTTTTCTGCTCTGTCAACGCCTCTATACCTGAATACAGCACGTGCATAGTCAAATACCCCCATAATACGAAAGTATCCAGCATGTTCACAGTCAATTATCCTCTTAATACTAGCATATTACCAGTCAAGTATCTAACATGTGCAGTCAATTATTGCCGTAATACGAATGCCTATTTTCTGGAACACACTGAAAGAGTCTAAATTCATCTAGAGTTAAAAACCTGATATCATTTACACCGCCAATTGTTTCTGTTTTCCCCATCGGTCTTGAGGATGATAATGGAAGCCATTATCCATCTCCGTCGTCTATCCATGAAAAGCCAGAGAAGGTCCCACTTGGCATGTTGCCTCTCATCTACATGTGGTCATCATTCATCAGCACATGTGCCAAATATATATGCGGGGGTCCAAGCGCCTCTACAATACATATGAAGCGGGCGCCTCTATCCTACAGTCAAGCGAGTGGCCATGGTGGTGGTGATTCATCCTAATGTCAGGTGGCTTGGCTGTCGACATCTGCGAGAGGTATTATATACTATTGACTTATGAATTTAGTAATGTCCAGAACAATCACTGTTGTCTAAGTCTACTTGCAAAGTCGCACTGAAAGTCTAGAAACGCTATAATATAATATCAATCCGTGAACTTTGTAATATTATTACTAATCATGAATCTAGTACTTGGTAAGTCATATTGGTTATAAGAATGTTTCTAGAATTTTCAGGATGTTGTACAAAGTGTTTTTAGTTCCGCATAATCTATTTCCATTGCCAGCGGAAAGAACAAAAATGGGTGTACTTATATGTAACACATTTAAATGAAATTTATGCAGTAACCTTATTAATAAGGTTTAATAATAATAATTAACGTTTATTAATAATAAAAATGCTATTGTGATTTTTGGGGAAAAAATTCAATTTACTATAATATTTATAAATATTTTAATAATATCAATATTAATATTTATTAATAAGATGGGTATAAATTAATGATGGTATCTTATAATGTGGGGCAATGAAAAATTAGAAAAACAACAACAAAATTTTTCAATTTATCATGATATTTATATCAAGATTTTTAATAATATCAATATTAATATTTATTAATAGGATGGGTATAAGTTAATGATGGTCTCTCATAACACGGGGCAATGCAAAACTAGAAAAACAACAAAATGATAACTTGGAGGAACAATTACAAGTGCTTATCCAATGAATTTGAAATTGGTATAAAAAAATAAATATAGGAAAGTGAAGTGGCTTTCGTGAGTTTGACAATGTGAGTTTTGAGTTTTCCTAACATCGGTATGTTATTCTTGATGCAAAATATAACCCATATGTTTCCATTAGTGCATCCTATGAGTATCTAAATGATAGAATCTTGTTACAAAACTTTTAGAGTTGTATTGAAATCTATTATATCTTTGAAAATATAGGTCCTTTGTTAGTACCACATAAAAAGGTCTTACCATTATCAAATATTCTTTCTCTTTTTAGATTATAGATCTTAATGCTAGTAATGAGTTATATATACTCTTTTTTCCAAAATTGATATTTTTATGTATTTGTAGCCCAAACCACTAGGTTCATGATCTTGAACACATATCAAAAGCAAACAAGTCACCGTGCATGTAGGATTCTTGCCAAGAAAAATTTAAATTCAAAAAAATATGTGTGCATTAATAGTGCATGTGTGTTCTTGGTGTCAGCAATATGTGCACACTTCAAGCACCAACAACTTGCACACATTCATGCAACTACCAAATTTAACACATGGGAAATGCTTGGAGTGGGTTTGGGGTTGGAGAGAGTTAGAGAGGTAGGGATAGAAGGACCAATGGAGATAAAGAGAGAAAGAAGGAGAGAAAGAGAGAGAGTGGGGTTTAGGGAAGAATGTCTAAATGGAAAATGGTTGAGGTGTGTTTGGGGGGTTGAGGAGGCTGAGAGATGGAGGGATAAAGGGGCTAAGGGGAGAGAAAGAGAGAGAGGTGCGAAAGAATGATTTGGAGGGTAAGGATTGTGTGAGAGTCAAAAAGTGAGAGAAATAATGGAAGAGGGTGGGGAAGGGAGAGGAAGGTAGAGATTTGTGGTTGACATGGCGAGGAAGAGAGAGATAACTTTGGAGGTGGATCTTGTGAATGAGAGATTGAGAGAGATGTTGAATTTTTTAATTTGGTTCAATATCCATAATGTTGTGTAAAAGGTCAAAAGAAAATTGTATTTGGCATGTCCCATTTGGACATTAAAAAGAAAAGAAAAAATGATTTTTTTGAATTGTATTTGTGTCCACAAGTTGGCCAAGAACGTGCTACGGAAGTCAAGTCAACTAACCTTTAAGATAAACCTATTCAAATGAATAAACATGTATATATTGGCATATGTACTCCTCCATTTGGAAACAAATTCATGGAGCATTTGTTGAGAGGAAATTCAGTGGTTACTGAGGAAAAGTAAAGGGTGACATATAAGGCAATACGACTAAACGAAAGAGGCATTATATTCCCATGAAATGCAAGCTACATAAGGCATTGTACTTCTATGAAAGGGAAGCTCTTGAGGCAGTGTATTTTCTGTTGACACAAGTTACTATAATATACCTTTTTGGTGATGTGGGCTCTTAAGGTAAGCTTATCTAGGTGTTATGAGTAGTCTGATGGGAAAAACTTAGTGGAAGCTTTAGGATAAAATTGTGACAAACTTAGCACTTGGAAGACTTGTTGGTGCGCTTTTTTATTACCAAGATTTATCTTGTTGACTAAGATTCCATACAGAAAGGATTGTTGGGTTTTCCTCTTGTCCACTGACCTAATTTCTAGTGTTTCTTATCTTTTTGTGCATTGTATTTGTATAATTTCTTGATGGCCTAATGAATGAAGTAAAAGCATAATGGAAAACATAAATATACTATCACAAGTAATTATCATGATTATAAGTTCTATATTGCTCTTGAACTTCAACATGGTATCATAGCAAGGAAGATCAAAGACATAGTTGGAGTCTATCTCTTGGAAAGGCCGAGTATCTTTTTGGATAATAGGGTGATTTTTTGTGGATAATTTTTGTATAAGAATTCTTTAAGAAGGATAATCTCTTTGCATACAAGCTCTCTCTGTGACATCCAAAGTATTGTTATATTTCTGTGAAGGCATCCATCAATCTGAAATTATACATCATTC
The DNA here is from genome assembly GCA_000404065.3 of Pinus taeda. NCBI lineage: Eukaryota > Viridiplantae > Streptophyta > Pinopsida > Pinales > Pinaceae > Pinus > Pinus taeda. The sequence goes on from APFE031487076.1 coordinate 25,843, forward strand.
TAAACATAAAAGTCACATATAGAAGCATGAATTCTATAATTCTGTGAGAAATAGGGTTCTAAACTTGTGTTAATGCAAACCCATGGTGTGGACTCTGGTATCTTGTATTCCAAATATGTATCCATGTTTACCATAGCTATGTAGCTTCAATAACCAAATATGTTATGAAGTCAAGTAACTTAAGGAGATGATAGTGACAAAATAAGGTATAAACCAAATGACACTATTTCTTTGGAAAGCATATTCAATGGTGATCAAGAACAAATATGAGACTTGAAAGTACTACATCTATTAAAGACTTTTAAATATTCACAAATACAATTGAATACAAAATCTATTCACAACAAAATAGCCCAAGGGCCGTGATATTTTTACCACTGATGAATCTCTGCTTTCATTCTTCTAACTGGTCTGCAAATCAGGCTGAACTAATTTGGCTACAAACACCATAACTTAATATACAAGAAGTGTCTTCCTTTATCTCCTTGTTTATATAAAGTTACAATTTCCTAGCCTATATTAAATTAAAACATTGATGAAATTCACTCTCACAATGGTCAATCTCTTAAATTACAATATATGAGGCCTTTCGTCACAGTTATACATTGTCAAAATAGGGATATTTACTCCTTGAATGTTTCTCCAATAACTCCCTCCAACTTCTATGCAACACAATTCCACTTCATTCCACACAAATCAAATCAATTTTTGTTAAAGTTATTTCACATTCTTTGTTTGTCCAACGATTTTCTATACAATTTAGAAATATATTTTCTAGCTAACAATTCACTCTTGGCTTTGTAATGTGCAGATTATTGATTTCATCTTGGTTGCGTGTCACTTTTTCACGCAAAAAAGATATCATAAGTGTCTACAAATACCTCATTCTTTATCATTTAAAAACTTATGTAAATTCAACCATTTCATCTTGCAAATAAATATTCAATAGCACAACACCTATTCAATGTATTTTCTCACATTTTCATTGCATATCATCCTTACTCCAACTAATCACATTGTAAAGAACCAAAATTGAAGTCGGAATTGAAAGTGTGGATTGAAATCCAAATTGAAATAGCTAATAGAAGAGAAACACATGCAAAAGGAAATGGAAGAGCTCATGTAACAAGTGGCAAAATATTTTTAATTTCATATTTTTTGGGGTCGAAACTGAAAATAATGATCTTCCATTTCCCAGGGCTTTAATTTAATTTGTTCAATTGTGACTTAGACAGATAATATTTGGAGTATAAGAAATTCAAACCATCCAAATAATTTTTAATTTATAAAGGATTGAAATTCCTAAACCCCAATTCCATTATATACCATGTCTATTGACGTAATTATTGATTGTGAATTTAGTACATGAAGTCATATTGGTTATGAGAATAGTTCCATAATTTTGAGGAAGCTCTAGAAATTGTTTTTAATTCCACACAAAATTATTTTGCCATTGCCAACAAAGAAAACAAAAATTGGAGCAGTTTTATGTAACATATTTCTATGAGATTAATGAAGGTTAATAATAAGGCTTAATATTAGGGTAGGTGTAGGTTAATGATGATCTCTCATGAAGTATGATAACGAAAAATTAGAAAAACAACAATATGTTAACTTGGAGGGATAATTATAGGTGCTCATCCAATAAATTTGAGAGTTGGTAGCCATAATTGGAAAAATAAGAGAATCTAATAGGCATTGCAAACATTCTCATTGGATGGGAACATATAAAAGAAGTGTCAGGAAACTCATTTGAAATTGCATCCAAAGTCGCTAGATTCGAAGAGGAAGCAAGAGAAGCTACCAAGATAAAAGAAGAAGTGTAGAAATCAACTTTTATCTAGATGAAGCCATAATTTTCACCACGTTGTAGTAACCAAAAGAGAGAGGAGATCACATGAAATATTCTCAATCAAAGTTTAACTAAAAGAACAAAAGGTTTTATCAGTTTGAAAATGGTTCTTAATGTAATTTGATTTTTGAAACATTAGTTGATGAGATTGGTTCAAAAACTTATGATCTGATGCACCCAATCTTACTAGCATGGTTGTAATGAAAATCTTTTATTAAAATCACTTAGAGATATAAAATAAAATTTTACGCTCATGCTAACTATTTTGATGAATTATATTGTGCAATAGTATTTTTAGACACTTATAAAGTGATATTTGGTGGCCAATACACCTATATGGTAGGAATGCTACTTTCTATAGCAAGGAAAAATTGTCACATTATGAAGGGAGGTAACATAGTATCTTTTATGAAATTAAATATTAAACTTTTGTATCATATCCTAGGCCACTATTTTGGTTTGAAAAATCACACACATTGAAAAACATATCATTTACTATTAGAATTGGGAAAATTTTGGTGAATATTATTAATTTATTCACATTTTTGTAAAAAATAGGCAATTTTTTAACAAAATGGGTGATTTTTTTTAATAGCCAAAAGATAGCTAATTGGAAAAATTTCACCCCCAAAAATTCCCTAGGTAACACATATACTTAGTCAAATCACATACATGAAGAGAAAGAATAAATGCTATAATAGAAAAATAGTAGTAGACAATAAAACAACAAACTATCTTCTTCATGATGGAATGATAGACATGGAAAAGTAAATGGAGGTCATGTGTTTCAATCTCATTAATGATATGCTTTTTGAAAACCAAAAGCCTCTCAATGGGAATGTGCAATCTAAAATGGATCGAAAATAGCTAGTAATTGATCATGACATGGATTAAGAAAAATAATTAGCAAAAGAAGAGGCCACGAAAGTTGTTGTGGAAGTTAGTGAAAATTTAGCGAAAGTTGTTGTTATGAAATATCTTGAATATTCTATGGAGGAAGAGTTAGTGAAATGACTATAGAGGAAGGGGCTACAAAATGCTAGTTTAAATATGTAAATGTGAATGAAGAAGGAGGTTGCAATTACTGGTGTGATGGGCACACCTTGAATTATTATCTAACCATTTGCCACAAGGACTTTTGACATGCCAATGTAAGAACTAAATAATTAACAAAATAAAAATTGAAGTTAGAACCTAGAAGGGAATGGTACCAATAAGAGATAAAGTGGAAAATGAAAGGGAAAGTTTATTTGGATTTCTAGCTATCCCAATAGATCTCAATGTTATCCTCTTTGTAGAAAACTAGAATGGCTTGCCCAACAAGGTGAGTAAGGGATTGGTTTTATTCTTGTAAGCAAATTTCTAAAATCCAAGAGAGAGCCAAAATACCAAAACTTCCATAAATTGTTGATTAATAAATACTGATTATTACCATACCAAATTGGTTTCCTGAGATTGGGTTTTTAGGGTGACTCACTATATATTGTGGTTATATTAAGGTGAATGGTTTTAGTTCAATGTGTTTAATAATAGCTTTTGGATTTCATGAGCTAAAATCATGCTATTGCATTATTTAGATTTTAGTAGCATTCACCTAAATGGTTATTGTACTTATTCTATCATTGTTCACTCCCATTTCATCTTCCTATGTAGTGGGACAATTCTATATACATACATAGGCACCAAATATATTTTTATATTCACAATATCTCTTATTTAAAAAATAGACAACAAAACAATTTTGTATATAGTCATATTGTGATTCATTTTTATAATAGTTGGAAGCTTTCTCAAGTGATTACTATTAGTTTGAGACATTGAGTCACTTATCTACACACAATGACCTTTTTTATTAATTTGTTGTTATTGTGATATGACCAACAATATAAGTGAAATGTATTGGCAATGTTGTAGTAAAGTGTTTTTCTCCCTCGGTTAAAGTTAGGTTGCATGATGGAATATTTCTTTGTTTGAAGTGAGTTAGGGTTCATGATGGAATATTTCATCGTTTGAAGTATCTATTTTAGTTCTATAGTATGGTATTTAATTTCTAATAGAGATAAACTCACAATGGTTGTAGTAGATGATAGATCAAGGGATTTGAAACAATGTCTTAATACTTGTGATTTAATGTGCTGAAATATACTACATTATAACAATAATTGCAAAAAACTAACATTATCCCAAATAAAAATCCATATTGATAAATTTTTTAGATTCCAAGTCCTTAGATTATGGACCATATTCACTGAAACTTATTCTAAAGTGTAATTTTCTTTCTACCTAGTTCACTAGTTTGTTTCGATCCATATTAAAAAAATAAAAAAAATTAATATTAATGATATATGCAAACTCCAAATCCCATCATACTCACTTAAACTTATTCCATTCACTAACTGTTCTGCCTTCAACAACAATTGCTTTTGAAGTAGTTTCAAAGTAAAATTGAAACTACATTGACTAGACCTACCCTATAACAACATATAATTATTACTGCCACCAAATTTTTTTATATGATGTTGGATGTATATGTCAAATGCAAATTCTTATGACCTTGCCTTAAGAAACTTAAACATGATGGTGAAAAGGGATTGGACCCGGTATTCTGAGGGACTTTACAAAAATTGATGTGGTTGTCTCCCATCCTCCCCACTACTTGTTTAGCAAGTGTACAGGGTGTGGTCGTTTTAATGTCTGCAACACCCATGTTGGGTCAGCTGGGGGTAACTAGTATAATCTTTTGATGGTATGCCTCCGCTCGGCTCAGCTCACACTTTCTAAATCTCTTTCATGCAAAAATGTGGCAGTTGTACTATCATCACACTAATATCATCTTGAGATTTTCTGGATACTGCTACTTCTACAATCTTTTTGCAAGCAACCATAGGACCTCCTGCTAATGGTAAAAGATTAGGTTGCTTCTCGACGCAGAAAGGCCTGGCAATATCCACTGCTTCCTGATTACTTACTTTATTCCAGATGCCATCTGATGCCAAAATTAAAAACTCACAATCAGATGTAATTTTAATCTTTCTCGTCTCTGGTTCAGCGGTTATCCATTCTTTCAAGTGTGCATCCCCTATTGCCCTAGATACAGCCAGAGATCCCTGAACTCGCCAAACTCCATGGCGGAGCTCCACAATTCCACCCAAATTTTCTATCCGTTGTCGCTCGTCCTCCCTTCCAGCTCCGTGATCACATGTAAGGGCTTCAGCAGCGCCCTCTCTGCTCATAACTGCTCGACAATCCCCAGCATTGGAAACCACTAAGTTACCACCTTTAATCAGAGCCGTCACACAAGCAGTTCCGCTGCCAACCTCCTGCTTCAAAAACTCAGCATCTGTTGTTAAGTATCCAGCTTTAACGGCCTGCTCAACAAAGTCCTCGGTTTCATCTTCCATGCTGAGCATAGCGTCCACAATATTATGCCCAAGATTTTCGGCAGTGAAAGCCGCAGCTTTCTGACCACCATGACCATCGAACACACCAAAAAAGGCCTGTCTGGAATCACCGAGAACATTGACAATGGCTTTGTGTGTATCTTCCATGAATTCTCGCCGACCTTTTTTGCGCGAAACTGCATAATTATTACCCTCTTCATTCACCTCCTTCGGCTGCTCCACTGCCGGGCACGGCGCGTTTAGGCCCGACAGCTGCAGCGGAATATCCAGCCTCTGCGGTCGTTTCCTTTTGAGAGCAGGCAAAGGGAACTTGCGGACATTCGAACCATTATCCTCCGAGACATTGACACAAGAAGGGAAAGGCCTCTTGGCCGGGCTATCCCCGCTCTCGATCCACAGCATATTTTCGTCTCTGATGGTTAAAACAGGCCTCAGGGGAGACGCCACACAATTTGCGTGGATGCCGCTGCTCCTGGGAGTCTGGAAACCATGATTCCTTGGGGAAGCTGCCCATATCTCAATACCAGAATTGTGTATAGAGGGAGAATTCGCTGCTACAATGCAAGCCATGTTAACAATCTGTGGATCTGCTGGCGACGATGGTGAACTTTGTTGATACCTTCGGAAACCTTTGTATTCTTGTTGCCCTATCACAGGATCTCTGCAACGGTGATAAATAAATGAACTCTTCTCTCGTTTCAATTCAGTTCAATCTCTCTCAGAACCTGTTAAACATAGATGATTCCAGCATTCTTATAGCGTTCAATCGTTTCATATGAGACGCGAATTTGGAAAAAGTCCAGTTTTCAATTATCCAGCATGTGCCCAGTCAATTATCCACTTACTACAAACGTCTATGTTCCTCATGATTGAAAAATTCTAAATCATTTAATGACCTGACGATAATGGCAGCGACCTCCGCCGTCCATCCATGACATGACTAGGCAGACATGTTCCACTCGGCATATTGAATCTTCATTCTTGTCCAGAATTGTTACTGATACCAAAGTCAACGGGGTGGGCCGTGGGATGATGGTGATGGATGCCAGGGTCAGGAGGGTACGTCCACCAATACACTATTGATTCACAAACTTGGTATTGTCCAATATAGTGACTATGTCCAAGTCTACTTACCAAGTGCGCTCAAAGTCTAGAAATGCTATAATATGACATCAATCAATGAACTTTCTAAGTCTCACATGCTTTATTATATTATTATCGTTCGTGAATTTAGTCTCGTTAAGCCGTATTGGTTAGGAGAGTGTTTCCAGAGTTTTCCGGAAGTTGCAGAAATCGTTTTTTTTTTCAAAATGGTTTAAAATTTAAAATTTATTAATAATAAGAGGGAAGGAGTTAGAGAGAAAGGAGAGAGAGAATGAGATAAGTGAGAGAGGGATAGAGCGACCCTCCTCTCACATCTACTCAAGTAATTGACCAAGCGAGGTAAATATGTGGCGAGAGGCTACTATGATGGGATTCAACCTCTTAGATGACCTTAAGGAAGTGGAATCCATGGAAACATACCACATAGAACTTCTACATCAGCAACAAAACTCCCAAGAGCCATCCCAACCACTCAGGTAGCCAACTCTTGAGACCAACTAAAGTTTTATACAAACAAAGCGTCTCTGGTATAGATTTATAAATTAATACAAAGAGTCTCAGAAACCAATTGTTCTTACTAATTTTGTTTTTCAATTTGAATGGATTATTGAGGTACTTAACTTCATTTATTGAATTATTTATGATATCATTAAGCATTTAGGAAAAACTATTATAGGCCTCTTCTTTGTGTGAACTTCAGACACTCTGTCATTACTATCATTTACTATGTAACTTATTTACTTTTTCATAGAATCACAAGACACGTGTGCCCATGCATAATGATAACCATAATCAATATATAAATTAGGAAAATATCTGTTAGATGCATCACAGATATATTAAAAACAACTCATATCACACTTTTTATTTATCCATATCTATTACAATGACAATGTGGCATAAGCCATTAATTGGAAATGGAAATCATACAATATTTATCTTTTTTGTCTGCAGTAAAACTGAATCTGGCCCTCTAACCACATCATCTCTTCCAAATGCCTCTCTTTCTTTTGGAGCAAGTGTCATGTCCCTCCCTTACTACTGCATCCTTACTCTTGCACTCAGTCCATAACTTTTGTTCCCTTTTGCTCCTTGTATTATTTCAAACACAACTTTTGTTCCCTTTTGCTCTTTGTATTATTTCAAACACGCATGAGCCTGAATATTTTCCTAAGACCATTTAATTTCACATACGATCCTTTTTACTTCATGGACGGAGCCTTTAATGCATATTCTCAAGTTCAAGTTTCTTTTTTTGCACAATAAATTGTATCATCCCTTCCAGGAATTCTCCATTTCTAGCTCTACAATCCATGTCCTTAGACTTAGTCACTTCTTTGTTTTGTTATTCCAAACATTACAATATATGTACATTATTTTTACAATGCAGCTCATATTAGAACCTTTTGTGAGACTATGACATAGACAATAAAACTTTTGAAAACTGATAACCATGAAATACCATTTTCTACTGTCTATTCTATTCTTGTTCGTTGATATGATGCAGCTCATATTAGAACTTTTTGTGAGACTATGACATAGACAATAAAACTTTTGAAAACTAATAACCATGAAATACCATTTTCTACTGTCTATTCTATTCTTGTTCATTGATATGATGCAAAGTGAAGAAACTGTCAAAGTGCTCTAACTTTTTACTTATTTGTTTTAGGAAATAAATTATATATCAAACTAATAACTTTAAATATCACTACACAATTAAACCAAAAAACCAACACCAATGTCATTTTGCAAAAAGATAGCTAAAAGTAATTCTTGCAAAAAAAACTTGTTAATGAGCTTGAGAAAACAAATATTATTATCAAAACTTCATATTTTTCTTCAATTAAGAACAATTTATAAAATTACAATTAGAAATTAAGATTCAATACTTTGAAATTAAAAATTAAAATAAGTATTAGTTTCCAAATACTTAAACATATTTTTTATGTATCAACTTTCATTGTATATAAACTTAAAGAAGTTCAACTTCTTCTTCACACAAAACATCACAACTAAATAAATTAAAAACTAATCATTATATAAATAAGCAATGACATATCACTGCATAGCTCTAGTTTCATATTAAACAAGATTTGTGAAAATTTTCATCTATCTATAGTATCAACACTTCTATGCGCAAATGCAACACATGCACAGTGAATTAGTTTTTTTGTAATACCAACGTCCATGCTTTGGTACACGCTGAAAAGCTCTAAATTCCTTCCCATCAAAGAATTATATATGGTTTACGTCGCCGGTTGTTTCTTTGTGTCCCCATAATACTTTGGAGGACGATCCTAAAGTCAAACGGGTTTATCGTCCAAGTTGGTAATGTGTCTACAGTAGAGTAGTGAGTAGAGATGTGGAGATGAAATTTGATGGGCAAATTGCCTGTTACGGGTTGATTCGTTCATTTAATAAAATTGAAAAATTGTAAAAGTGTGAAGACAGGTGGGTGAGATGTAAAAACCGTCGCATTTGACAAGTGAGTTTCTTTCGAAATTCGAACCTTGATAGTGAATGATTTCTAATCCACTACTCGCGTTTCTAAGTCCACTCGATCTTCTCTTTGGTATTTCTTAAATGATTTTTTATATTATTATTATTCATGGTTTACTACTTACTTAGCGGGACTGGTTATGTTCATGTTATGTTGACCTGGTTTTAAAGCATTTTTTCTTAATAATTTTACACACTTTATGGATTCATTTTAATTATATATTATTAACTTTAATTACATATAAAAATAAATAAATTAAATTAATATATTCTAATATATATTTAATAAAATAATTGAACTACTCTATTATGAAATTTATTTAAAATTTAAAAATATCATAGATTGGGTGACTGTCGGTCTTACGCAGTGGGTGATGAGAGCTTCATGCAAAGCCATGTACCAGCCACAGCCGAACTCATGGGATTCACGAACAAGGTTTACTTATGGCAAGATTCAGTGTTAGTATGTCGGTTCTTCTTAACATTGGGTTATTAATGTTAATTTTTATGGTAATTATACAAATAAATGAATATAGCCTTGAGTCCAAGTTGATAAGGGTGAGAAGGAATTAATTAATAGAGTAGTTTAATGAAACTATAATTTTATGTGGAAAATAGTGAAAATTCCAATAAAATTTTAACAAAAAATTAGCAGATTTTTTTTGGAGGTATGAGTTATGGTTGTTAAAGTTTACCACTATCAAAAACATCATTTAAACATAAGTGGTTGGATTTTTTGAAAAGAAAAATGACCAAATTCCAAGTAAAAAAAAATGGCTTTCTGAACAAAATTATATCCTTAATAAACAAAGCCTTTATCTTTTAATTTTTTTAACATAATAAAGTAAATTGATATTCAATAAAATAAAATATAATAATTATTATTTATTAAATCTACATTGATACAATTATACATAAATAAAAATTAATCAGTATTGGTATTGATATAAGTACATTTTAATTATTTTAAGTTTTAATTTTTATTATTTGGGTTATTTTTATTTAGAAATTTGTTAGACTCACACAATTGAGTTATGTATTGTATAAGAATTTGAGTTATGTAGTCTATCATAGTCAACCATGATTGACCATGATCAACCATAATATGGTCTACCATGATCAACTATGGTCGTACATGGTCAACCAAGGTCATTTGTGATCAATCATGGTCTACTACGAACAACCATGGTCAAGCATGATCAACCATACCATTGTCTACCATGTCAACCATGATCAACCATGGTCAATCATAATGAACAATTGTCAACTATGATAGACCATGGTCAATCATATTGAATATGGTCAATAATGGTCGACCATTTTCAATAAGAATATGTCAACATCAACCCTTATCATTCATTTATACATTCAAAAAATAATAATTTAGGAAATTTTTATTAAGAAATTCTTGCACAGAAAAGGTAAATTCTTTTGATGTTTATACTACTCCAAAATAAGTTGTTAATCTTTTGCGGAGTCTACTGACTTTTACAATATTTCTTGTTATTTTTTTGGTGCTTTGGAGCATTGTGAAGCAATGGCTCATGTTTAACGAACTATACATTTTAAAGATTTTTTACATAATCCAATTTTTAAATCCAAAAATATTATTTGATATTCAAAATATTTTTTAACAATAACCATCTGTTGAAATCCATTCTATGTCTCACTCTCACATTTAACAAAATGAAATTTTCATAATTTGTAATTTGAAAAATGTAAATGCCAAAAATACAAAAATAAATTTAAACATATTGCTTAAAAAAAATCTAAAATTAAAAATATTAATGAAACCATTCAAAAAAATAATTACAGATATTAATAAAAAAAAATAAAAAAACTAACCCAAATTAAGAATTACATCCCTATCTTTCTCAACAGCGTTAAAAAATGAAGAAATCCTTAAAACCGGGATGAATAAAAATAGCCTTAAAAAAAAGTAGTCCCGAAATCCCAGGGTTGAGTTCTACCGAGCGAAACCAAAATCCATTGAAGTGACAAAACCAACAAAATCGACAGATCTGAAATAATTGACATCGCCCTCGCCATCTTAATGGAGATGACACGACCTTCCGGAACAAAGAAGCGGAGGAAGGGTCTAGAAAGAGCCGAAGCTGAGTTACTAACGACATATACATACACTAATGGCCCATCAATACATATTCTATGTTAAAAAACATTTATCATAATTACCCAATTTATATAAAAATATATATAGATTTATTTTTCAAAATGAAGCTCGAAGATATTCAACGCAATGTACTTTCCAATACCCCTAAACCAAATTCAAAAATCTATTGAATCTCAAAAATATTCAACATATTGTGGTTTCTATTACCTCTAATGTAATACTATGTGCAGAAGACAACAGCAAATTGAAGGGTGTTACTACATCCAGCTGTGAAGATTTAGATTTAAAGAGACGTGTTTGGTTATATGTGTTACGTATACGTTTCAAATAATAGAGTATTTACACGAGAGTTATGTTGTTTATATATTATTTTTATGAATTATAATTTAAAGATCAAAATTTGTGTGTTAGGATTGATGTTTTGGGAAATTCTATTTTTCTGTTAATTTTTTATCTCCACGCTGTAATACCTGCAAAATAAAGGACTGTGCACTTTTAATCTAGCAACTTGTGGGCTCTAATACAATGTAAATGTGTTAGAAAACTTGCACAGATGAATCTAGCTAGTAAAGGTTGAACACATAGCCTTGTAGAGCAAAAACACTAAAAGAAAATCAAAAGAAGAAAAGAATGATTCATTTGAAAATAGGTTACAATGCCCATGATATAGCATTACTGGGTGAAGATCCCAAGGTAATGCACGATAATGGTGATCAATGAGAAGACTCAACACCTACAACAAGTTCCCAAGATAACTAGCCAGCTGTGGAGTGAAAGGAACAAATCAAGGAGTAAATCATGCAAAAAGAATCTTGCATGCAGTCCCATACTCTAATTAAGAGTACTCATGTAGATGTGTAGTAATTCCAACATGCAAAAAAAATCTTGCATGCAGTCCCATGCTCTAACTAAAAATTTGCATGTAAGTAGGTAGTAGTTCCAACTAAACATAGATGATTCCAGCATTCTTAGAGCGTTCAATCGTTTCATATGAGAAGAGATTTTGGAAAAAGTCCAGTTTTCTCCCCCCATCAATACCTCTGGATGCCAATCCACCATGTGCACAGTTAATTATCCACTTAATATAAACGTCTATGCTTTGAAACACGCTGAAAGAATCTATGTTCCTCCTCATTGAAAAATTCGATATCATTTACGCTGCCAGTTGTTTCCTCTTTTACCCACCTGACGATAATGGCAGCCGCCGTCCATCCATGACATAACGAAGTAGACAAGTTCCACTTGGCATATCGCTTCTCATCTTCGTTCATAACCTCATGTGCAAAAATAGATCCTTTCTGCATTCTGGAGTGCCTGGCGTCCAGAATTGTTACTGATACCAAAGTCAAGTGTGTGGGCCGTGGGGATGGTGATGGTTCCACCAGAGTACGTCCGCCAAGTTCAAGTCTACTTGCGAAGTGCGCCCAAAGTCTAAAAATGCTATAATATGACATCAATGAATGAACTTGCTAATTTTCAGATGTTTTATTATATTATTATCGACCGTGAATTTACTGTCGGTAATTCGCATTGGTTAGGAGAGTGTTTCCAGAATTTTTTCGGAAGTTGCAGAAATCGTTTTTTTCCAAAATGGTTTGCCTATGCCATTGGAAACAGAGATGGAATTTTGACGGTATTTGACGGTTACAAATATTCAATGGCCGTTTTTCTTGACGGGTTTGAAATAGTGAAAACTTATTTTTGATGGTTAATATTTTTCCGAAAACGTCATTAAGTCCTATTCCATTTTCCACCTGTCATGAACGGTTTTGCAAAAAATTAGGTTTTATTTCAATGGTGCATATTCTTTGTAGTAATGACATGACATGAAAGAGATGATATGCAGTCATTCGATTGTATACTGTGTGGTCCCACCAAATATTGCAGGGAATCATCTTGGGAACTGCTACATCTTCTAATTCCCAATTTCCATGTGACTTTCAAAAGGCTTCGCTCATTGCGAATTTAATCAACAATCCATCGATTAAGGCTACGTGATAAGACATTTGAGTGGAGTAGTCTACTTAGGTGGTAGAATGGCCCGTTTTCCGTCGTTGGCCAGAAAATCGTCTGGCTCCGGCTACCGGACATCCCTCCGCCCTACACCACCTTTCCCTAGCTTCGCCACCCTCTTTCTCCACCACTCTCCCCTGACATTTCTGATTTTACCCTGACATTCTCTGACAAAATCACCGATCAATTTTGGAGACCGTACATCCCCTGACAAATCGGGAACCAGCTGAAATTGCAACCGCCTAAATTTTATTTCCGGTTCCAATTCGAATGACCCACGCGCCGCTCTCCAATTCGACTCGGCGCCGCTATGCAATTCGACCCGGCGCTGCACCCGCGCGCTGCTCTCCAATGCGACTCTGCGCCGCTCAATATCGCCCTGCAGCTCCAAACCCATTCGGCTCTGCAGCGCCAAACCTAAGTCATCAGTGGTGTTCCATAAAAATACCGGTTGGCACTCAATGCTAGACAGGGGGAGTCTACCCGAAGTTGCTCCGATAGAAAGGGGAATGTTATCATAACAGGTGCATCCTCTGGTTTAGGGCTTGCTACTGCCAAAGCTCTTGGGGAGAGTGGGAAATGGCATATTATTAGGGCATGTAGAGATTTCCTCAAGGCAGAGAGAATGGCCCGCTCTATTGGAAGTCCTAAAGAGAATTACACTGTCATGCATTTGGATTTGGCTTCTCTCGAAAGTGTAAGACAGTTTGCTGATAATTTCAGGTGCTTGGGAAGGCTGTTGGATGTGTTGGTTTGTAACGCCGCGATTTATTTGCCCACTGCCAAGTTACCCACATATACAGCTGAGGGTTTTGAATTGAGTGTTGGTACAAATCATCTGGGCCACTTTCTTCTATCCCGATTGCTGCTGGAGGACATGAAAACGTCTGATTTCAATTCAAAGCGAGTTATAATTGTTGGATCAATTACAGGTATATTTACTTCATTTCTCCCCTTTTTAATGGGATCTAATATTTCTGGGATGCATTGTGCCACTCTTTTTGAGTCTTACCAAACTCATTAAATCCCACTGAGTGGTGCATATCCTTTAGAATTGCAAACAGTGGGAGCATTTACCTTGCATGACCCGTTTTTGCAATAAAAACTGGAGACCCAAAATAAATTACTAGGTTTTAAAATTTTTGAAAAGTATTGAATGATCTGCAATAAAAACTGGAGAGTCCAAAAAAATTTACTAAGTTTTCAAATTTATGAAAAGTATTTAATAGAGCTTGAGTTGGTGACTCTAATGGTTAAGAGCATGTGTTTCCTCTTAAGAGGTCACAGGTTAAAAACCAGGGGTAGAGTCTGTATGCCTTCCTAAACTTAGCAATCAAGTAACTGTTCCTCTGGGGCAGAGTTTGTATGCCTTTGTAAACTTAGCAATTAAATAACTGTTCTTGTCCCACAAACAAAAGGGTCTTATACACCAATTTGGTGTCTAACTTGGTTGTGACCTTAAAATTAGATAATAATAATAATAATAATAATTTGTTGCTTGAATGTTAATTTCATCCGTTAAAGCCATTTTATAAATAATGCAGAAGTGGTAAAAAGTTACAATTAAACTTTTGTATAGAACTTGCAGAAAGTTGTGCAGAAACTTCATCATAAGTTATTTGTTTAGGATGAAGTGACGAGTTACCTTCAAATACTGAAATCTCCACTGCTTTTTCTGAGGCAGGGAGACTGATAATCTCTCTAATGTATATCTTTCACAACAGGGAATACAAATACTCTTGCTGGGAATGTCCCACCTAAAGCTAATTTAGGTGACCTGAGAGGGCTTGCTGGTGGTTTGAATGGAGTTAACATCTCACCCATGATCGATGGGGGTGAGTTTGATGGAGCTAAAGCATACAAGGATAGCAAAGTTTGCAATATGCTAACCATGCAGGAATTTCACAGAAGATATCATGACGAGACTGGCATTACATTTGCATCACTATACCCAGGATGCATTGCTACTACAGGACTGTTCCGCGAGCATATTCCTCTGTTCAGGCTTCTTTTTCCACCTTTCCAAAAATACATTACTAAAGGATTCGTTTCTGAGGAGGAAGCAGGAAAAAGGCTTGCACAGGTATTAACTACTTGTTCATGTTGTAGTGGAATTTAGTAACTTCCATCTTATTTGCAGTCTCTGCTTTTAAGAAACTGATTTAATTGTATGTAATACAAGTTGTGAGTAATCCAAGTTTGACCAAGTCCGGTGTATATTGGAGCTGGCATAACAACTCGCCTTCCTTTGAGAATCAATTATCTGAAGAAGCCAGTGATCCCGAGAAAGCTAAAAAATTATGGGAAATTAGTGAAAAGCTTGTTGGACTTGCTTGAAGTTCTCCTATATTGTCAAGATTATGTGTATATTAGGTAGGTCAAGATGCCAAATATTGGTGTGTTTTGTAGGGTGGAGGATTCAATTTCATGTAGAAAAATCAGAAGAGAAACAGATATAAATTACTCTGGACTTTTGTGCATGTTTTCATTGCACCGCTTACTTCGGTAGTGAGTGGTCATTGAAAAATTTTCTTTGATTGTGTAATCGAGGTTAGATTGGTCACAGTTTATATTCCTTTGACTGTCAATTACATCATTTGACATATTAATAATTGTTTATATTTATGAAGCATTCTCAGTTTTGAAAGTTATTCTCGTGCTGTTTCTGCCTTGTCTACAGATGCTTGTAACTCAGAATATATGGTTTACAAGGCATTGAATTTTCCACCTCGGAACAAAAATTCTATAAAGATCGAAACTATTTTGGTTTTTAAACAGGACAACTCTCTTATTGAAGAATATCACTCTAGCCTTTGATTCTGACCATTCAAATTTGACCATGCAGATTAGTTTATTTTTTCTTTTTAGTAATTTTTTTTTTAAAGTTTGGTAAGATTATATTTTCATCCGTTCTATTTTCTCACAGCATAAAATTTGAACTCAAGATTTCTTGTTTAGTGAGACTTCATTTTCACAGCGATTACCAATTGAGCTACCTCAAACAAATTTTTTAATACCAATTTAAATTTATTTATTTATTTTTATTTTTATTCCCAATAAAATAAAACAAATTTACATCTTATCTCATATAAATCAACCATTCAAAACTAAATCTCATACTAACCATCTACAACTAATTGACATTTTATATTTTATAATAAGATATTTTGTATTTTAGAAAATCATAGTATTTTAGAGGATCGTTGCATTTTTGAGTTTGAACGAATTAATTTACATTTTAGATTTTTGGATTCGAACCCTAGTTTATATTTTAGAACCAACTACAATTGGCTAACATTTTACATTTTAGAGGATCATTGTATTTTTGAGTTTCAACCAACTAAATTATATTTTAGATTTTTGGATTCGAACCAACCAGTTTACATTTTATATTTTTGGAATTACATTTTAAGGGATAATTGTATTTTAGGGTTTGAACAAATTAGCAGATGGTATTTTTCTGGGTTTGAACAAATTAGCAGATGGCATTTTTCTGGGTTTGAACAAATTAGCAGACGCTTTTTTTCTGGGTTATTAAACTTCACATAAATTACTCAGTTTTCTAAATTAATTTACATTTTATGAAAAAATTATAAATTAAATTCTAAAAAATCAAAGTAAATTAAATTTCACATAAATTAATTAGTTTTGTAAACAAATTTATACTTAATAAACAAAAATTAAAAACTAAAACTCAAAAAAAACCAACTAATTTACACTTTATAAACAAATTTAAAAAATGAACCCTAAAAAAAACCAACTAATTTAAACGATAAGAAAAAAACTAAAAATAAAAGCTATCTTAAAAAAATATCACAAAATTATTCAATACAATTCTAAAAAATAACCCATTTTAATGCAATTCTAAAAAAATAACCCATTTTAAAAAACCTTAAGAATAAATAAATAAATAATAAAAACTAAATTCATCACTATAAATAACACTGTACAATAGCTATTATAAGAATTTTCTGGAAAGAAATGGGATCTCTTACAATGAGCACGAAACAAATATCTACTGCCCAAAGGTCTATACCTGACTTACACTTTATCTGAATTTAATACCATCTTAAGAAATAAACCATCTCAGAAATAGTTTATTGATGTACATCTTATTATTCTTCCATTCAAAATTAAAATTAAGACTATCCCTAGCTTATATGAAAAAAATAAAAATAAAAACCTGAAACTATGAATAACAATTTTCAGCACGAAAAAAAGTTATATGATTGTATTACAGAAACTGCGCATATACGAAAACTGTGCATATACGGAAGATGTTCGCATATACGGAAACTGGGCATATACGGAAGACATGCGCATCGTATATGCGCAAATTCCATATACATAAATTGCGCATATACGAACACTGGGCATATACGAAAGATGTGCGCATATACGGAAACTGGGCATATACGGAAGATATGCACAAATCTTCCGTATATGCCCAGTTTCCGTATATGCGCAATTTCTGTATATTGAATTTGCGCGTATACGATGCAGATACATGAACTTTCCGTATATGCGCACATCTTCCGTATATGCACATCGTTCATGTATATTCCTTTATGTTACAGAAACTGTGCATATACGGAACTGTGCATATACGGAAGATGTGCGCATATACGGAAACTGGGCATATACGGAAGATATGCGCGTGTCTTCCGTATATCCCTAACTTTCCTGTATGTGCATATCTTCCGTATATGCACGTCGTTCATTCATCTTCGTTTATGTTGCAGAAACTGCGCATATACGGAAACTGTGCATATACGGAAGATGTGCGCATATACGGAAACTGGGCATATACGAAAAACATGCGCATCGTATATGCGCAAATTCCATATACATAAATTGCGCATATACGAAAACTGGGCATATACGGAAGATGTGCGCATATACGGAAACTGGGCATATACGGAAGATATGCACAAATCTTCCGTATATGCCCAGTTTCCGTATATGCGCAATTTCTGTATATTGAATTTGCGCGTATACGATGCAGATACATGAACTTTCCGTATATGCGCACATCTTCCGTATATGCACGTCGTTCATGTATATTCCTTTATGTTACAGAAACTGCGCATATACGGAAACTGTGCATATACGGAAGATGTGCGCATATACGGAAACTGGGCATATACGGAAGATATGCGCGTGTCTTCCGTATATCCCTAAATTTCCTGTATGTGCATATCTTCCGTACATGCACGTCGTTCATGCATCTTCGTTTATGTTACAGAAACTGCGCATATACGGAAACTGTGCATATACGAAAGATGTGCGCATATACGGACACTGGGCATATACGGAAAACATGCACATCGTATATGCGCAAATTCCATATACATAAATTGCGCATATACGGAAACTGGGCATATACAGAAGATGTGTGCGTGTCTTCCGTATATGCACAACTTCCGTATATGCGCAATTTCTGTATATGGAATTTGTACACATCTTCGTTTATGCTTCTACATCGTATATGCGCAAATTCCATATACATAAATTGCGCATATACGAAAACTGGGCATATACGGAAGACGTGCGCATATACGGAAACTGGGCATATACGGAAGATATGCACAAATCTTCCGTATATGCGTAATTTCTGTATATTGAATTTGCGCGTATACGATGCAGATACATGAACTTTCCTGTATGGGCATATCACCCGTATATGCACGTCGTTCATGTATATTCCTTTATGTTACAGAAATTGCGCATATACGGAAACTGTGCATATACGAAAGATGTGCGCATATACGGAAACTGGGCATATACGGAAGATATGTGCATGTCTTCCGTATATCCCTAACTTTCCTGTATGTGCATATCTTCCGTATATGCACGTCGTTCATGCATCTTCGTTTATGTTACAGAAA
>APFE031487077.1:13948-46228 GCA_000404065.3 Pinus taeda
CCAGACATAACTGAATTCCGCTCAAAGCTCTAGCATCCATCTCATCCCATTCATCTTCCGTCATGGAAGCAGGTCTTTTGTTTTTCCCCAACAGTGCTTTCGCCACACCTTGTTGAACCAGCAGATCGTGCATCTTCACCTTCCAGATCTCAAAATTATTCTTACCATTGAATTTCTCAATTTCAAACCGGGCACTTTGATTTTTGGCCATCTTGTATCAGCAAAAAACAATAATCTCCAATACTAACCAGCAATAAAACAATTGCTTATGCCTTTGAAAATTTCTGCCTATGTCTTTGTTTTTGAACAACAATAAAAAAAACTGCCTTGGCCTTTAAAACAAAAAACTTGCCTATGCCTTTTTAAAAAATAATCTTCCCTTTGCTCTTCTTTTTCTTAAGACAAAAAACTTGCCTTATACTTTGTGCAAATTCCAACAAAAAATACATACACTTCAGTTTTGAAACAAATTTGAAGTATGGCTAGCGTTCTCCGTTTCCTTTTTGTTTTCTTACTTCTCACACAATTCCACTCACAAAGAATACATACACTTTTAAAGCCTTTTAAGTTTAAAAAAAAAAACATGTTACATAATCCTTATGACTCCCTTTTGTGTTTAATGGCTTTAAAAACTTACGTACTCCACTCCTCTTTAAAAAATTACGGCTTCTTTGATTTGATTTGTGAAAAAAACTTTAGCATGCAACCACATCCAGGTTCGCTAATTTATAAAGAGAGACCCGCAGTACCGCCGTAATTAATCAAAAATCAGTATCTTTAATCATGCTGCCATTCCCTACGACAGAGACTCGACTCTTCAAAAAACAGAACTGCGCTGTTCCATGTATACGCTGGGTTATGAGAGCATTTTCGGGCAATCAAAAAATAAAAGACAGCGCAGGAGAAATTCCAAAACACGCAACAGCAATGTAATTTCAAACGTGCAGGCCTCCATGCAAGTTGTAGAAAACAGTAGTTTACTCACTGCATACAATCGCCACACCTGCTGTTTTAAAACAGTCATACCTCCATCGCACAGGCAGAAAACTCATCAGCTTCCTTAGCGCTCCACCTCCAGCGCTCCTCCACCGTGGTCTGCCAACAAAGGTTTGCTATCCACGCACCAGCAACAACAGCGATATACAGTCAGGCTCCACGAAACAGCGTAAGACCTCCTACATCGATCAGCGCAACACCTCCGTCGATGACCAGCACAACACCTCCAACATGCTCTGATACCATTTGTTGGATCAGGTGCATAGCTATTTAATAAACACACAGAAGAATTAACACAGCAGTCAAGCACATAAACACAATATTTAACGTGGTTCACCCAACCAATCTGGGCTACGTCCACCAAACATAGGCATCAGGAATATATTAAATAAATTGGAGATTGCATCAAGAAATCCTCACACTCTCTTAGCAAACCATCTGAATGGTTGCCTATTATATAGAATAGAGAATCTAACAACCTCATAACTCCCTCACATCAAATATAGGAGGCATTAACTCCCTCCCAACAACCTGGAGCTAATCTAGGAACTGATTCCCTATTGTTGTCATCCTTCAGAGATTTTTGCCTATTTGACTCAAACAGCAAAATCTCAACACAGTCAAGCACATAAACACAATATTTAACGTGGTTCACCCAACCAATCTGGGCTACGTCCACCAAACATAGGCATCAGGAATATATTAAATAAATTGGAGATTACATCAAGAAATCCTCACACTCTCTTACAAACCACCCGAATGGTTGCCTATTATATAGAATAGAGAATCTAACAACCTCATAACTCCCTCACATCAAATATAGGAGGCATTAACTCCCTCCCAACAACCTGGAGCTAATCTAGGAACTGATTCCCTATTGTTGTCATCCTTCAGAGATTTTTGCCTATTTGACTCAAACAGCAAAATCTCAACAACAAGAACGTCAAGGAAAGACATGCTACCATTGACTTCCAACTCCATGGTAAACTTGATGGAACGTGATTGACTATTATGATGCTGAAAAAACAAATTTATTTTTTCCCGCCTATAAGGTTAGATGATATTGAAGGTATAATCGACAAACCTCTTCCAAAATAACATGAGACTAGAGAACCCATGACCACTCTGCGTGTCTATTCATAGAATTCACCTTCAAAACTAAAAAAGATTGAGATAAGGAAGATGCAACCAACTTGGTTATACAATACTTCAATAAATCTTAAATATTACTCAATATATTTTTATAAATTATAATATTAAATTAGTATAACACTTAAATTCCTCAAATTTCAAATAAAAATTATTAATTAGATTACATTTATTTATTTATGTAATTTAAAGACAACTACTACACATCCATAACGATGCTGTAAATATATGAAAAAATTCTCAACAAAGAATAAGAACTACACCACCAAAAATTAAAAAATCTACAACAAAAAAAGCATAACCTATATATCAGTAAACAGTTAATGGAAGAGGAAGAAATGAGAAGACATGGGCATCTTTACGTCGATTGCAGATTCCCTATGTCCGTCCGATTCCCCAATATTTGGAGAATCTGCAATGCTGAGGGGTTTATGTAGTGAACTAATTCTCATTCAAATATTAATTGAGGAGCCCCATGTCCATCCCATTTCCCAATATTTGGAGAATCTGCAATGCTCAAAGGTTTAGGGTTTATGTAGTGTACTAATTCTCATTCAAATATTTAATATGGACATATGCTTACCCTGAATAATGGCAGATTCTCCGAATATTCATGAATTAGACGGAACCATTGTGTTTAAGCTTCACTACCTTTGAATATGATCTGCATAGCATGAGGCTAGGGAGTAAACATAGCGATGGGAGCATGCTGATACGTAGATGAAAGAGTGAATGAGAATCTCTATAAAATCATAGCTAACACCGTCTTGGCCTCCGACATGGAAAAGTTTTGGCCAATATATGATCTTGGACCCACTGCAAATGGCAAATAAGCATTTGGATGAACAGTTGCCCTTGCAGGACCATCTGCAAATCTTTCTGCCTTAAAGATGTTTGCATCTGGGCCCCAGAGCTTCTCATTGTGATGCACTTCCAGAATTGATAAAGTCAAGGCTGCGCCTTTTGGAAGTGAGAAAGCGCCTAGCTTCATGTGTTTGTATGCTTTTGTTATCAACGTGCACGCAGGTGGATATAGCCTCAGAGAACAATCACCAGCGTAAATGACAAATAACCAACAAATAGAAATATATGATAGCTGCAGAGTTGATCAGTTTACCGTGTTAATTAATTAGGCGTACTTTCGTCGACTCAGCTACTTGATTCTGTTGTGCAATGTAATCGTGTTCAGGGATGGAATTTGACTCGAAAATTGTCTGTCTTTCATCCAACTAAAATCCTCGTTAACATTGTGTTAAAATTATTAAAACGGATCTTAAAGCAGCAGAAAATTGATACGTCTTTCAGATTTAAAATTACTACCTTTATGGTTACTACTTTAATGGCAGCTACATACGAGAAGGTCAAGATTTGACTAATGTGAAAACATTAAAAATAGATGGTTACTACTTTAATGGCAGCTACATCGGAGAAGGTCAAGATTCGACTAATGTGAAAACATTCAAAATAGATTCACCCGAGTAATGTGAAAACAAATGGTTGTTACCAAAATTATTGTCACGATGTCTACTTGATTTATGAAGATCAACTGATTGAAGAGTGGTGGAAGCCTCAGTGTAATGGTCAAGTTTGATTGGAATCTTGAAACAAATTGTCAAGGTTTTACCATATAATTTTTTCACATATGATTGAATTTGTCATTAAACTTTTATACAAACTCTTAAATACCAGCTCAAATGCTTATACAAAGTCTGAAATACAAGGTACATGCTTTGCCATGGATGCTCTGGCTGCTCTTGACTCTGCTATCAGCGCTGTTTCATCGATTTCTGGGTCTAGTTCTGATACTAATGCTAGCTGTACTGCTGCTGCTGGACCTATTATTAGAACACGATCCACTGGATAATTGTGAAATTTTTTATTTTTCAATTTGATATATTACATTTTTTCTTATTAGGATGAACAATTTGTCTAGAGAATAATGGTAACTGTTAAATTTTTCAGGGTAACTGTTAAATGAATATTTTAATGGGAAAAATATTTTTCAACGGTGGAAATTAAAAATGTGGGATGTCCTAGTACAACAAAGGTTGCATCAAGCATTTTGATGGTAGTAGCGAGAAGGCTGCAATGATAAGGAGGCAACTAAATCCACTTATTTATTTATGACATCAGCAACTAGGTCATATGAGCGAGAAAGCACAAATTACTTCTAACTTTGAAATCTCTCAATTTAGTTTTCTGAAAAAATTGTATATTTGGAAAAGTTGTATATTTGTAAAACAATGTAGGTAGATATCTAAAGCAAGCAATCATGTTAGTAAAGGAATTTTTTATTATATTCATTCTGGTATTTGGGGCTACCCCTTCAGATATCTAAAGCCATAAGTCATGTGTAAAGGAATTTTTTAATATTCATTCTGATATTTATTTATTTATTTGTAATATTTATAGATAATTTCTTCATAAAATTGTTAGTTTATGTTTTGGAAAAAAAAAGATAATGTGTTCGATACATTTAAACAATTTAGAGTAATGGTAGAAAATAAAACTAGGAAAGTCCCGGCTGCGGGTGATCATCAATGAGGGAGGTACAGAGGCGGGCTTCCCACTGGGCAAGTGGCAGCCCAGCCCCGCCATCTGTCTGGCTCAATTAAAGGCCTGCCACCCCTTTCGATTTAACATGCAGGCGGGCATTATACTCCACCTCAAGCCAACCGCCCATTGCATTACTCCTCGCTCGCGCTCTGTTCGTTCGACTTCCGGGATGCAGCTGAGCTGCGTTGGTTCGCACATGGCGTGGACAGTTGCCGCGTAGTATATCTACTGCGAGCTGGGGCTGGTAATTCATTTCCTTCATTCTGTTTTGGCTAATGTTTGGCTCTGGGGTCTTCAGTGTTGTGGTTTGCAGTAGGTCTGTGGGTGTTGGAGAAGGTCTCAGAGGTTCAGACCTCGGCCCGCGATTCTGAAAGCCTGGGTCTCTACTTCTAAGTTTCCCGTTCAAACTGTCTATCTTTTTCACGCTCTTGTGTTTTCCTTTCGGGGATTCTGGGTGCTTTCGCTTGTGGCTCCCCTGTGTGACTCCGCTGTCGGGGATATCCCGCCCTCTGTGCCTCCGCAAAACTCAGCGTTTCTAGGCCTGAATTCTTGGCTCCCTGGGCCTCTGGATTCGAGGAGCCATAGCTCTCTGTGCCGTTTCACTGCTCATTCCAGTTCAGAATGCCAAGAGAAAGGCTTCACCTTATTAGCCACAGAGGCAGGTCTCGGGGAGGCGCTAGAGGCAAAGCCAACCCGCAGCGCCCCTCTCACTCCTCGGAATCCTCTTCAGACGGCTTTGATTCACGAGGCGCAAGGCGAGGCCGAGGGAGAGGTAGAGGGCGGGCTCGTGCCTCTGTCTGTGAGCATAGCTCGCATCCCTCATCCCGGTTCTACTTCCCATGCTTACTGGATAATGCAACATATTATATCACTGTCCGAATTGAGAAATGTGATCATGCAGTTCCTCCACCAGTCGCTGAGGAGCAAAGGCCTCCTGCTCCAGTCCTGTGTCAATGAGCTCAGCCTGCGGAAACCTCAGGTGCGGTGGCGGGTCCAAGTGAGCCAGCCAAAGACGATGCACCTTACACGGACTCAAGCGCGTCGGATCAATATGGTTGTAGGATTGTGGAAGAGTAGCCTTCCACCTCTGTGGATGCTTGAGCCTGTCTCCAGGGCGTTTTGGTGGTGGATTTGGCGCTTTAATGTAGTTTGTCTGGTATTTCTTGTTCTCTGCCTTCTCAGTGCAATTTTCTTTGTAAAGCTGAAGCTATGCTCAGCTCTTTTCAGATTGAATGCGGTTTTCAAGCGCGCCTCTGTATGTGGCTATAATGTCATATGTAACAGTCTTGGGATATGGTTTTTTGGGTCTGTTACTGTTAGCAATGTCTGGGTCACTAGGTTTATCCCTCCGCTGGTTAAGGTTTTTGGCAGTTTGCTGGTCTTCCAGTCATGGTCGGTGACAAGTGTCTGTCTGGATATCTAGGTTAGGTGTCTCACTGTGCTAAATCCATCTCCGAATGGTGAAATATGAGGCCTGCCTCGATGTAATTTTTTTGTAGCCTTTTGTATAATAATAGAAGTAGCGTAATTTACAAAAAAAAAAAAAAAAACTAGGAAAGCAATTAAATCTTTGAGAACAGATAATAGGGGCTTGTTGATTTCTTTAGAATTCAAAAATTATTGCAAACATGTTGGAATAGTAAAACCACTATATATACTCTTCTACAAAGAGCAAGGGAGATACTCAACAATGCCAATTTGTAACAAGAATTGTGGGTAGAAGAAGTACTACTTGTTATCTTGTAAACAGATCACCATCAGTTACAATAAACTATAAAATAAGTGAAGAGATATGGAAAAGTCACTCTTGTGATTATTCAAACTTAAAAATCTTTGCTTGTGAAACTTACACACTTACTCTTAAGAATCAACCATCTAAATTAGTCCCTATTATATTATATATATATATATATATGTTTGTTGATTATATAATGTTGCCAAGGGATATATATATTGTGGGACACTACTTCCCACAAAATCATCATCAATAAAGATGTGATATTTGATGAATCCTCTCTTATTAAATTATATTGTGCACAAGATCTTTTGAAATAGGTATAGGAACAAGCACCAAATTAACAAATTTAGATTGATATTAAACCCTCTATAGACACATGGAAGCTAGAAGCAACTTTTGATAATAAATATGTCATATATGTTGAATACATTAAGGAAGATCTAACAAAAGATCTACACCGAATAGAAAACCTCCAGAAAGGTATATTAATTTCACATTATTTATTTCTTTGGTTATTTGTGATGGGGAACCTTGTCATTGCTTTGAAATAGGATTTGGGATCTGTTAGAACTTTTGAAACATACAATGTTGTTGGATGTAATGATATTGAAAGGTATTGATATTGAAGTGGTGATAATGATATTGAAAGGTATTGATGCAGGAGCATTCAACCCAAGAGAAAATCATTGTAATTAAGTAGACATAGGGGGTCATGTATCTTAAGAAAAGTTAGTTTCCTAAGTCTCAAGTCAATGTAATATTAAACCTTTAAGTGATTTAATTAGATAATGAGAGGAAGTGGTAAATACTCTCAAATTAAAGGAGACCCTGAGTAGGTAGTAATGACAAAAGAGTTCAAAGTCAATTACAACTTTTAAACAGTTGCATGATTCGAGGAACTAGAGGGAGAGCTTTTAGGAACTTAATGAATTAGAAGTGGACATAGAGGATAGAGTACATCTAGGAGTTGGTTCAATAGATCTAGGAGTCAAACTAGGATGAGTCCAACAAAACTCACTGGCATATATGTAAGCCCACGGGCAGACTTAAAAGGAAGGCCACAATATTGAAGAATAGACCTATGCGAGACAGAGAAGTCTCGAATATATATATATATACACACACAGATTCATTCCCGACTATGTCAATATGCGTGAAACGAGTATTTCATGGATGAATTACTCAAGAATTCGTAGGTTCTGTAACAGGGTTGCAGGCAGAGTTATAAAGGTCACGCAGAGGAGCAAATTATTCAGAGGAATCATAAAGGGATCTTTGAATCCAAGTGAAGAGATAGAGCATAGCTCTGGAGAGAAGGAGCGAAGTGAGAATTCACTGAAGAGTTAAGCTCAGAGAAGTTGTACAACGAAGGCGGAAGGTGAAACCTTGAAGAAATCCCAAATCACAGAGAAACACTGAAAAAATAGCGTAAATTCAAGTAAAAAGAAGAGCGGAGATGATCCCAATTGGATCCTATAACACTCTCTAAGTTTTCATGACTGTTTCAAATTATGCTAAAAGATTCAAGTCCTAGAAAAATCAAAGCTATCAGAAGGAATCCTCGTAACAGTTGCAGTTGTGGCCAGAGTGGAGCAATGAGGACCCTGAGTCGAGTGCGCAGACCGTTGGCCCATGGTAACGTGCACTGGCGCAAACTGGCAAAACAGGAGGCCAAATCAAGAAATGGGGGTGGTTTCTGATATGCGATTAGTGCTAATCGCGTATCACAGGGCGTCCTCCTCAGTGAAGGAAAGCCCTGAAGTGCCCGGACCCGAAATTGTTATAAAATTCGGAAAAGTAATACATTCGGTTCCGTAGCGTGGGATTCCACAAACCGACAGGATATCGAAAGGCCTCGAGGCGGTAAGCAGTTTTGACTGAGTCCCGCCCAATGCCACACATCGAGCGACACACGTCTGGTGGATGAGAGAGAAAACCACCCGCATCAAACGGGTAAACATCATGCAACTTGTCTGCCCGATATGAAGGACGACCGTAGGATCTGGGGGACCCAGATCAACGGTGGAGATACGTCTCGATGACTGACCGGATTTGACAAGTCAAAAAGCAAGATGATAGGGGATTTGAAGTTTGACGGGGATGATGAGTTGGCAAACAATTCATGATTTGCGGGCAATCTTGAAGCAAACATAATTAACGACCCTTCAAAAATGATTCAAGGAATCTGACACCCAGTTCGTTGGGAAACATGTGGCCACCTCCCTACGAGGCATTACCCAGTGATGATGATGCAGAGTAGAGGAATTCAAATGGACAGAGGTAAGGAAACTAGAAGGCCGAGAAGCGGAAACGAACAATCAAAAGAACAGATTGGCTTTAAAGCCGTGACCTGATAGAAGCAAATGGATGAACAGAGAGGCATACAAGAGTTAGCTAGACGCGAAAGCTAAGAGCAGAGAACAGAGAGAAGAAGCTGAGTTGACCTGAAGGTAGCATTGAGCCAGACAAAGCGAGAAAGAGTCAGAGAGTCTGTGTACTCCATTGAAGGCTTGAGAGGTTAAAGCAAACTCCTTGGTATATGCCTGTCATACTACTATGACCCTCAAAGGTCGAGTTTCAGTAAGGAGAGTTTGTGCAATCCATTCCTACTGACTTCATTCTATTTAATGAGTCTCGAATCGAACTCACTGTTGTAAAAACTCTGCTTGAAAACATAATAGGGAGGCCACCACTGAAAGGATGGACCAGGAGATGTAGCCCAGGAGCATTGGGTGAACTCCTTATTAAACTTGTTTTGTTTACATGTTTGATGTTATGTTTTCTCTAACTGCCTAAGTGTCTATGAATTTCGCAATCTTATCAATCCATTGCATAAAGTAACATAGGCACATCCATGCACATGAGTCTGTAATACTTTTAATTCTTTGTCCTAGATAAATTCCAGATCAAGTGGTAACAGAGCTCTAGGTTACTAAGGTTAGACAAGCTTGTGTTGGATCTTGTTGTTGAATGCTAACTAGATCAAAGCTTAAATTAGGAGAAGGAGAGTTCGCTGAAACTAACCTAGAAATTGGAAGAGTCTATTCTAAGAGGAAAATGTCAGAAGAAAATCCCTTGGAATCAGACCCCCAGTGCATGGATAGTTTTATGACCATGAGATCCATGGTGGAGGAAATGTATAGGGAATTTAAGAAAAATAGAGATGAAGATTCATCAAACTCCAAACAAGACAAAGGACTAGAAGAATCTCTCATCCATGACCACTCTAAAGGCAAAGGGAAAGAAGAAAAATTTCTCACGCCTCCTAATAGCCCTGAAAGCAAAAAGAAGACATCTTTGATTAAATTAGATGTTAAATTTGATTTACCAATATATGATGGAGAGTTGAATGCAGAGAAACTGGATAATTGGATCAAACAGATTGATGTTTATTGCAGAGTGCAGAGCATTGACTCAGACAAGAGTAAGATTTAGTTGGCCAACCTACGCCTTGGAGGCACTACCTTGGTATGGTGGGAAGTCAGGACACAAGCCGACATGAAGAAAAATGGTAAGATTCTTTCTATCTGGAGTGAATTTGTTTCTGCAATTAAAAAGAAATTCTATCCACTAGCCTACATGCAGCAAGCCATAATGAGATATCAAACTCTTCGACAACTAAAAGGGAAAAGTGTACAAGGTTACACCCAAGAATTTAGGAAAAGAGCTTTGATTCTAGAAATTTATTTAGACTCACCTGAGACTCTGTTGAAGTATATAGGTGGTCAATGCAGCTACATGAGGCACACTATCCTCATGCTTAAACCCACCAGCATAGATGAGGTATCCGTTCAGGCTATGCATCTAGAAGCTAGAGGTAAGAATGGGAACCCAGAAGTTGGGGGATCATCCAAACCCACTGCAAGCAAAAATAAGGAGAAAAGAAAATAGAAATGGAAAGAGAGGAAGACAAACACTGTATAGAAAAGCAAGCCTTCATGCACTCACTGTAAGAAGGATGGGCATGATGATGAGCACTGCTGGATTCTACATCTGGAGTTGAAACCTAAGAAGTTCGAGGGCAAGAAGAAGAAGACTGCTACAGCTATTCAAAAGGATTTGGGGTCAAACTCTAGAGATGAAGCAACATCACAGCCACAGGTATAAAAGGTAAAAATTCTGAAGCATCTACTAGTAATTCTGCACAATCTACTGATAATGAAGAAAATGAGAGAAAAAGACGTGAGCTTTTTCATATTCGAGTTATTTCCAATCATCAAAAGATTGATACTTTGTTTTATAGTGGCTCACAAGTAAATTTAATTTCTGAAGCAATTGTAAAGAAGCTGGGATTACTAACCAAACCTCACAAGAAACCATATCCATTAGGTTGGTTATGTGATAAAGAAAAGCTACAAGTGACTAGACAATGTAAACTTAAGTTTTCTTTTGGCTCAGCATTTGTAGATGAGGTTGAGTTAGATATAGTTCCTTTGGATATATGTGGAATTGTTTTAGGAAGTCCTTACTTGTATAATAGAAAAACTATTTTCTATAGAGTTGAGAACAAGTATCTACTTGTTAAAGATGGAATCAAATATATTGTAAGAGATCATAAGCTCAAGAATAATTATACTCTCTTAAACTCAGGGCAGATGAAACGAGTTGTAAATTCATGCAAACAATTTTTACTGATGGTTGTAAAGGAAAAGAAGCCTAATAAAACCAATGTATTTGAGGGTTGTGATGCTAAACAACAAGCTGATTTAGAAAAAGTTGTTTCAAAATATGATATATTGTTTCAAGAACCTAAAGGTCTGTCGCCCAAAAAAGAAATAGTGCATGATATTAATTTGCAGCAAGATGCTCCATTGCCTAACATCGGAATGTATAGGTTGTCCACTTTAGAGAATGTAGAAATCAAGAAGCAAGTACAAGAGCTGCTCGAGAAGGGGTTCATTAGACCTAGCACATCACCATGCAAGTCTCCAATTGTTCTGGTGAGAAAGAAAGATGGCTCGTGGAGAATGTGCATTGATTATCGAGCACTAAATAAGATAACGATAAAAAATCATTATCCCGTTCCTTGCATAGATGATCTATTAGATCAGTTGAAAAAAGATGTTTATTTTTCCAAGTTAGACTTGCATAGTGGCTATCATCAGGTCAGAGTTGTAGAGCAAGATGCATGGAAGACTTCTTTCAAAACAAAGCAGGGACTATATGAGTGGTTGGTTATGCCTTTTGGCTTAACTAATGCTCTTGCTACTTTCATGAGAGTAATGAATGATGTACTCATACCTTTTCTTGATGATTTTCTTATTGTATATCTGGATGACATTCTTATATTTAGTAAAACGTGGGAAGAACATTTAAAGAATGTTAACCAGACTCTAGATGTTTTGAAAAGAGAAAATCTTTATGTTAAACTCTCAAAATGTGAATTTGGCAAAACATTTTTGAATTATTTGGGACATATAGTAGGGGGTGGTGAATTGAAAATAGATCCCTCTAAGGTTGCAGTCATTGTAGACTGGCCTAAACCCAAATATACTACAGAAGTTAGAAGCTTCTTAGGAGCAGCACAATATTTGAGAAAGTTTATTTCTAACTTTTCCTTAATTGCAGCTCCCTTACATCCTTTAATAGGATTGAACAAGGTGTTTCAGTGGGGAGGCAAACAGCAGAAAGCCTTCTACAACTTGAAAGAAAAGATTAGTACAACACTAGTACTGGCACTGCTCGATCTTCAAAGACCATTTGAGATTGAAACAGATGCCAATGACTATGGTATGGGAGCAGTGTTGATGCAACACGGTAAACCCATATGTTATCATTCTGAGACATTTAATTCTGCAGTGGTTAAATATCCCACATATGATAAAGAATTGCATGAATTAGTACAGAGTGTGAAAAAGTGGAAACATTAGTTAATCGGCAAAGAGACAGTTATACATACTGATCATCAACCACTTCAATATCTACACTCCCAAACTAAGTTGCAGCGATCAAGACACTATAGATGGATGGGTTTTCTACAACAATTTCATTTAGTCATCATATATAAAAAGGGCATACATAATAAAGTTGCAGATATGTTATCCAGGCCAATTATAAATGCATCTACTATACTTAAGCATAATTCAGTATTGCATGAGAGCTACACTGAACAATATGCTCAAGATATAGATTTTAAAGATGTATATGCAACTTTAAGTCAAGGAAAACAAGTAGAAGAATTGGATTATCATGTTAAGGACCAACTCTTGTATCATTTTGGGAAGCTATGCATTCCACAAGCTGAAAGAGTAAAGATAATTCGGGAAGCACACACTTCTCTAACATCAAGTCACTTTGGTGTAAGTAAAATCGTTGCACAACTGCAAAGATTTTGTTATTGGCCAAATATGAATGAGACGATTTCTAGATATGCAAGAGGGTGTACCATGTGTGATAAAAGCAAGCCCAGCAATAGAAAACTAGGCTTGTACACTCCCCTACAAGTTCCTTCTCATCCTTGGGAAAGTGTTTCCATGGACTTTGTTGGAGGACTACCTAAATCTAGGAAAGGTCATGACTATTAATATGTTGTTGTGGATAGGTTCAGCAAAATGTGTATTTTAATACCTTGTAACAAACAGATTACAACTGAACAAACTGAAAAGTTGTTCTTCCAGCATGTATGGATCCATTTTGGATTACCCACTTCCATAATATCAGATCAAGATACCCGATTTGTTGGGAAATTTTGGTCAAGTTTGTGGGTATTGATGGACACCAGGCTAAAAAAGAGCACAACTTCTCATCCGCAAACAGATGGCCAAACTGAAGTGGTCAACAGGACAATGATCCAGTTTCTCAGAGGCTATTTCAGCAAGCATCCCAAACTTTGGGATGAACATTTATGTTATGTGCATCATGCTTACAATCGAGCTAAACATTCTTCTACATAGAGATATCTTTTTGAGACCTGTTTTGGTTTCACACTGAGGTCTCCCTTGGATTTTGTCTTTGGTAAGGACATAACAGTTGATGGACACAGTGATGTTGACAAGGCAGCCAAGTTCATTGAACAAATCCAAGAGATTCACCAGGTAGTACAGGAACAGCTGGAAAAGAGCCAAGCCAAGTACAAGGCAAGGCATGACAAGCATCAGATGGAGCATAGTTTCCAAGTTGGTGATCAAGTCTGGCTGTATATCAGCAAAGATAGAATGCAAGGTGAAGGTAAGAAGCTAAAGCCAATAAGGTATGGACCTTTCAAGATACTTGAGAAAATTTGTGAGAATGTTTTTCGCCTTGATCTATCAGCTTACATGCACATCTACTCAGTCGTTAATGTAGGCAGCTTGAAAGTATTTGAACCTTCATTAATCAAAGATCCCGAAGTGCAGAGTCAATTTCCTTCTATTGATGATCTATTGCTTGAATATCTTAATGAATTGTAGGAAGATACAATTCTGGACAGGAAGGTAAGAACTACACGTAGAGGGGGTGTTGAATACCTCAGGATTGGACTCAAAGGTTCAAAACCAAGCAGTGAGAAATGGATAGAAATTGAGAAAGCGAGGAAGAAATACCCTCACTTGATTAATGCTTAAAAAGAAAACCAACTTTTGGTGGTCCAAAAGCTTTTTCAGTGGGAAGGCCGTGATTCGAATTGGATCCTAGAACACTCTCTAAGTTTTCATGACTGTTTCAAATTATGCTAAAAGATTCAAGTCCTAGAAAAATCAAAGCTATCAGAAGGAATCCTTGTAACAATTGCAGTTGTGGCCAGAGCGAAGCAACGAGGACCCTCGATCAAGCGCGTAGACCATTGGCCCATGGTAACGTGCATGAGCGCAAACTGGCAAAACCGGAGGCCAAATCAAGAAATGGGGGTGGTTTCTGATACGCGATTAACACTAAAGCACTAATCGCATATCGCAGGGCATCCCCCTTAGTGAAGGAAAGCCCCGAAGCGCCCAAACCCAAAATCGCTATAAAATTCGGAAAAGTAACGCATTCAGTTTCGTAGCATGGGATTCCACAAACCTGCAGGATATCAGAAGGCCTCGAAGTGGCAAGCAGTTTTCACTGAGTCCTTTCCGATGCCACACATCGAGTGACACGTGTCCGGTGAATGAGAGAGAAAACCGCCCGCATCGGATGGGTAAACATCGTGCAATTTGTCCACCTGATATGAAGGACGATCGTAGGATCTGGGGGGCCCAGATCAACAGCAGAGATGCATCCCGATGACTGACCAGATTTGACAAGTCAAAAAACAAGATGACAGTGGATTTGAAGTCCAACGGGGATGATGAGTTGGCAAGGGCGATCTTGAAGCAAACGGAATTAACAACCCTTCAAAAATGATTCAAGGAATCTGACACCCAGTTCATTGGGAAACAGGTGGTCACCTCCCTGCGAGGTGTTACCTAGTGATGATAATGCAGAGTAGAGGAATTCGAATGGAAAAGGGTAAGGAAACCAGAAGGTTGGGAAGTGGAAATAGACAGTCAAAAGAATAGACTGACTTTAAAGCCATGACCTGACAGAAGCAGAGGGATGAATAGAGAGGTAGACAAGAGTTAGCTAGACGTAGAAGCTAAGAGCAAAGAACAAAGAGAAGAAGCCGAGCTGACCTGAAGGTAGCATCGAGCCAGACAAAGCCAGAGAGAGTCAGAGAGGTTGTGTACTCCATTGAAGGCTTGAGAGGTTCAAGCAAACTCCTCGGCCTAGGCCTGTCATACTACTATGACCCTCAAAGGTTGAGTTTCAGTAAGGAGAGTCTGTGCACTCCATTCATACTGACTTCATTCTATTTAGTGAGTCTCAAATCGAGCTCACTGTTGTAAAAACTCTGGGTGAAAACATAATAGAGAGGCCACCACTAAAATGCTAGACCAGGAGACATAGCCGAGGAGCATTGGGTGAACTCCTTATTAAACTTGTTTTATTTACATGTTTGACTGTTATGTTCTCTCTAACTGCCTCAGTGTCTATGTATTTCGCAATATTATTGATCCATTTCATAAAGTAACATAGGCACATCCATTCACATGAGTCTATAATACCTTTAATTCTTTGTCCTGGATAAATTCCAGATCAGGAGAAGTAAAGTATCGATGCATATGAACCATTAGATCTCAAAGATCAACAGTCTTCGCATAAGAGGAGAGCGTGGGAGATAACTGGTGAAAAGGTGGCTTTATAACCTTAAGTGGTGTTTTGGGCAGTCAAGGAGTGGTAAGTAGTATCGAAGGTTAGTCCTCTGATTCCATTAATAACACGACACGTAGCAGTGGGGGTGTGTGGGAAAACAACTTTATCAGGCGGTTGAACTCTGTGCTCATTGTCTGTCCAAAATAAACAACAAGCGTTAGATTTGAAGGAGAAAGATCGACGACGAATTTATTTACAAAGTTTAAGTCCCGCAAGTGTAAAACCCAGTTTACACTAAAAACGAGCATAAAACATAGTTGGATTTAGAATCTGGACCTCAAAACTTATAAAATTTGGCCTATACCCTTGTCGGGTCCAAGAGTATGATCGCATCAGAGGTTTATGTGTTATAGCACCAGTCCTTTAATACTTCAACTTGCGATATGGTGATGAAGCTATGCGCCGATAGCTGATAATCGGCGATTGGAGATTGGAGAGGTCAGAGGATGGATATCAGCGCAGCAGAAAGGCGATAGACTAAGAGGCAGACCTGATGATAAATATAGATGTGGGCTTAAGATATTTGAAGTCTAGCTTTGTGTTCCGGTGGGTTTCCTTTGTGTTGGGTATGTTTCCTTTGTAAACGAGATAGTAAAGAATTAAGCACCGATAGTGTATTCTAGGAAGTAATATAATCACATATCGGCATAGCAGAAGGATGGGTATTAAGGTGAACCGCGGTGGAGTTGATTGCAACTAGCGACAAAGGTAACCTCGGAATCTATGTAGAAGTCGTACAAAAAGCATAAAAAGGTATGTTTTGTAGCATTTTCCTTTCTTAATGGGTTTTAAAAGGGAAAATAGCGCCGATGAGGGATTTATGTGTGAAAACCATATATAACCAAAGTTAAGGAAGGTAAAGGTTATATATGCAGGTTTAAGGGTTACGAAGGTTTAATGAAGGTTTGTAAGAGTTAATGAGTCCCGAATGGAAGGAGAAAGGGTTATATTGAGTTTAAAGTCCCGATAGGAGGTTTAGGCGGGGTGACTGAGTTCTAAAATAAAGGAACTGTAAAAGAGGGCCTTAACCATTAGAGGTTTAAAATTTGACTCCTTTGAGAGTCAAATACCTGGAACAATTGTGTTTATGCATTTTTATGCATGCTATGGGTATAAGCAGGGGTAACCCTGGCATCATAGTGGTATCAAAGCAGGTTGTAATTGAAGTAACTGGGGTCAAAATAGAACAAAGAATTCTATGTGAAAGAATTGAGAAAAGAATATGTGTTAAGGTGTTTATGCAGGCAAAAGGAAGGATCAGAGCCTAATCTGACAGAAGGAAGGCACACAGAGGTGATGTGTAGTAGAACTTGTAGATGCAAGAAACAAAGGACAATCCATCGAAGGCACAGGTGGAATGGTGAAACAAGATCATGTTGAGATCTTGAAGGTGAGGTAATATGTTATGTTTTGTTTTAAATTGAGAATGTGTGTTTATATACTAATGCACAGGTGACAACAAGAGAAGCTGTGAAAGGAGAACCAGATGTGTTATTGAAGACAAAGTAAGGAAAACACTATGATGGAAAAGTGGCAGTGAACCTGAAAAAGCCAACAAGAGATTGGACAGAGAGGACAGCTGAAGTGTTCTCAAGAGAGAGTGAGAGATTGAAGAAGCATAGAAGGAGGAAAGGTGTTTCTTAAGAGAAGGTTCCAGATAGAGGACCCGTACTTACCAAAAGACTGAGTGAGGAGAGATTAGTGAGGTAAGATTGCAGTGAGGAGAACTAGCTGTTGCAGAGTCTTGTTGCAGATGAGTGAGGAGCTCATGAAGAAAGAGGAGAAGAAGATGACTACTGATAGTCATAGTAGAGGTTTAGAGAGAAGCCACAATAGAATAAAGATGAAGAAAGAAGATGCCAAAGCAAATGGCAAGAGGATGAGTCAAGAGGAAATTGATAAAGAGATTGCAGAGTTAAAAGAACAACTCGATGCATTAAGGAGGATACTAGAGGAAACCCAAAGACTAGGTTGGGTCTTAAGGAAGAAGCCAGTGAAATGGCATGAGATACAAAGAAGGATACAACAAAAGCAAGTAAAGTGGTTGAGGGGAAAACTCAAGGAAGTTGAGTTGGAAATGGAAGAGTCCATTTGTGAACCAGAACAGGGAGAAATTCTGGGAGAAAGTGAAGATGAAGACTTGAAGACTGAAATTTCAAGTGAGACCAAAAGGTCTGATGATTTTAAATCTGACAATTTGTGTATGTTTGCAAGTGAAACATGTGAAGGACAATTTGATGATATTGTCATAAAAGAGAAAGAAGACAAGCATAATCTAAATTTTGTTTTGGAAGAAGATGAGATAGATAGGTCTCATATGCAGTTGGAGAAAGATATCAAGCAACCAAGTGAAGGGCTTGAAGAGATTGAAGAGGAGACCATTGAAGAATTTCTGAATCATATGAAGGATTTAGAACGACAAGGAGATATGATGGCTGAACCATCAAGTAAGACCACAAAGTCTTATATTTTTAAAACTGATAGTTTGTGTATGATGGCAGATATTGCAGGAGAAAAGTAGCCTTTTGAATATATCTTCAGAGGAGGTGAAGATCTAGAAATAAAAGGTGACAAAGAAAACTTCTCAGGAGAAGAAGAATTTGACTGCATACAGAAGAAAAAGTTTATGGATGAGTCTATAGAAGCTGTTACAGAGATGAAGAATTAGGATCTTATTCTAATGAAGAATGAAGGAATACTATCTCAGAAAGGTAATCAAATGAGTTTGATTAATGTTATTGATGAAAAACAAATACAAGAGAATGATAATGCAAATGGTGAGACAAGGATAGCTCTTGGAGAAGGTAAACGACAAGATATTAAAAGCAAACTTGAAGAAGAGACTATGTTAGTTTAAAACATAGTAAAAGATCATCAATTCACCATGATAATAGGCACATTGGAAATAACCATGGAAGCTGTTGAGGAAGAAGGAAATCTACTGAAAGATGTTAAGAAGGAAGAATTCTATGCAAAAGACTTAGCAAAGGGAGAAAGAACACTAATAAAGGAGTGTTTTGCAGAGGATAAACAATCTTTTGAAGCTGTCAAAAGTATGGAGAAGTATCTTTTAGAAGATAAAAACTCTGAAGTAAAGGAGGATGGAGAATGTTTCTTAAATGAGAGAAGCAGTGATTTATTGCAGCAGAAAGAACTTAATAATGCATGGATGTGTGAAGATGTGAGAACACCGGAACAATTTCTTATGGAGGAAGGAGATGAAATTTAGTTTGAAGAGCTGATATGTGAAGCAACAGTTGATACTGTTGAACCTTATGATTTCCAAACTAATAATTTGTGTATAACTGCAGGAAAGATAAGTGATGATGAAATACTTATGAAGTGTCACAAAGAGATTGCATTGCTGGAATATTTGTTGAGAAATTCAAAGTATGACAGTGTGATTACAAAGGAAGGAGTTCACTATGGTGGACAAGAGCAAGAAGACATCATTAGGATAGATGATGTGGAGGAGAAACTAGTCGCTAGTCTCATGAATTCTTTTGAGAATTCAACACAGCATATTGATGTGCTGATAGAGGAGAAAGAAACAGAGCAACAAACTGAATTGTTGCTAAAGGAAGATAAGGCACAAAAGCCTTGTGTTTTTTATGTTAACAAGTGTTTTCTAAGTGCAAGTTTTGTTGCAGATGCTGGAGGAGATTTGCCAGAGATGAACAACCAAATAAAGATGAGAGAAGAAGATTTTGTGGAAGAATTCAATCCATGTAACAAAGATGTTAAATTGCTAGAAAAAGTGTTGGATAGTCATGATTCAATCATGAAAGAGGGTAAGGATGATAGGGAGGCAGCCAACATAGGAGTCACAGAAAAATTCAGCATAAGAGTCAACATAGAAGTTAGCATAGCAAGTAAGGCAAAATTTGGAACAAGAATAACAGAACAAGAAGAAAAACAATAGATTGAAGAACTAGTTGACAGCAACAACAACCTGAAGCAAAGAGAAAGAGGAAGAAGTAAGAAGTAGAATATGGACCAGTCCAAAGATGTACTGGAAACAGAGATTGAAGAAATGTGGTAGCTAATGATGAAGCAGTCCAAATGGAGGAAAATGGTAGCAACAAGAAGTATGATCAATCAGAGTTTGAATTTGATTAACAAAGAGAAGAAAATGGAGCAAAAGACAACAGAAGTGCAGCAGCAGCAAAGGAACAAGAGATTTGGGTAGTTACAACACAAAGTATGGGATCCAGGAAGACCAAGATCAAAGACACATGATCAAGAGATCATGAATATTTTCTACTTTGGGAGTCTGATGCAAGAGAATTCAACCCAAGAGAAAATCATTGTAACTAAGTAGACATAGGGGGTCATGTATCTTAAGAAAAGTTAGTTTCCTAAGTCTCAAGTCAATGTAATATTAGACATTTAAGTGATTTAATTAGATAATGAGAGGAAGTGGTAAATACTCTCGAATTAAAGGAGAACCTGAGTGTTATCACTCAGAAGTCTTCCCTAGAAGTTATAAAAGGAAGGCATAATCTGAGGTAACCACAAACCTAATCTTTTAGACTCAGTTCTAGCCAACCTAAGTCCAAAGAGGGCTCTATCTTTATAATTTAACTTTGTTTTAGGTGGGATTTCAGGACAGTTCTTAGTGCTCATGATTTTTTGACTTTGATTGGGTGGTGGACTTATGGGAATAGATAGGCAAAGCAAGCGTTCAAGCCATTGGGCTATGGAGTCAATCAAAGAGTGTCTTAACTGGAGAAGATCAATTACTAAAGGTAGAGTTCACAGGGTAGGCTAGCACAACAAAAAGCAAATCTGCAGGTTCAAATCGATGAGGTAGTCCTAACCAGGGTAAAAGGGCAACGAAGAATCCTTAAATCAGGATTAAGATGAAGAACATCAGGAGATCAATAGCAAAGGGAAACTAAGAATCCTTTACTATGGACCAACGGGGGGAAACTACGGAAGTAAGGGAGTAATTAGGAATTCCCAGACTAAGATAGTTTAGTAGAAACAGTGAGAAAGTAAATAGTCAAGATAGAGAGCATTAAAGCTAATTCTAAAATATCATTCCTTGTTTACTATTCAAATTTCATAGAGAAACATGTGAATATTTATAAACATGAAGAGAATACAGTAATAAACACGAAGATATAATACTTATTTGATTTCCACTGTACACAAGAATCCTATGAAATGTCTTTAGCTTTATTTCATGATCCAGCAAGCCAATCCAACCTTGATTACAATAGCTCCTTAACTTGATAAAAAATTTCTACAGAAATGTCTTTGAATCCACCCTAATAATTTCGAAATTTGAAGTATTTATACAAAAAATGTTACAAAATATCTCCTAACAGTTTGAGAATTATTCTAGGAAATCAAAAATATCTTCAAGTATGAAGATAGAGACATGTGGAAAACTGCCTTCTTGCTATCCCTTTTATTGTGATTGTGTTGGTTGTTGTAATTCGAATTTGGCTCTTTTAGTTGCTTGATATCTGTGTGCTGGAATCACTTTTTGTCTTCAACCTACTGATACTCTTTACCTGCTACACTTTGACCCTATTTCACCTGTTTTACCTCGTTGCCATATGGATTTACCACAATAACTTTATAGTAAATCTGTAAATTTTACCCACCATTCATCTTTAGGTAATTTCATCTTTAGCATTTTTCTATATGTCTCAACAACGTCGGTGTACTTGGAAAAATTTGGCTTGTTGACAAACAGGTGCTTTACCTCATGCTCTAGGAAGAACAAATTTTCCAGATTATCATACAATACCTTTCCCGTGGGCAGAGCTTTTACCCTTGAAGTACTAGCTTGGTTTCTAGCCAACTTGTTTAGTCTCTCAACCTAGTCCTCTTGTGTCATAAGCTTGTCATGAATAACCATAGGATTGGGAAGACCTTTTTCCCTCAAAATACCAAACTTTGTCATGAATCTATCAATATTAGCTTGTATGCTTTGGCATTTCTTCTCAAGATTGAGCATAAGGTTCCTTTTAGTAAGAATCTTCTTGATTTCTATGATGGTCCTTGTCTTATCTTCTATGCCTAGTTCATCCAGCTGATACCTGTTCTTGCTGTTTAAGAGTGTTATCAGTCGGTTGGCCTCTTTTGGCTTGTCTCCTAGCTCTTCTCTTGCCTTTTGAATTGCTTTGGTGGCCACTTTCACCAGTTCAGTCTGCTCAAAAATTACTTGAATTGATGGCCAAACATCATTAATAGAGTTAATGATGTTGGCCCAGAGCATCTCCTTTATATCTCCTAATGGTTGTTGCAATGTTAAGTCCTTTTCAAGGATTTTTATCCTTTCACCCATTCTTTTCCTCTTCTGAGCTTCTTCTTTCTGTTGTATTTGTGCAAGTTTGCAATCAGTTTCCAAACTTGACACTTTTTCTCTAAGCCTTTTAAGCTCTGTAGCCTGGATGGTCATTTCCTCCATGGATTTTACTAACTCAGTTGTTTTCTCTGTAGATGTACCTGCACTTGTAGATGTACCTACGACTGGCATAGCTGTAGTTGGTGGAACTGTTGGTGCTAAGGAAGCAACCAATGTAGAGGGCACTGCTATAGAGACTGTAGGAATGACAGTTTGTGGAGTGGTGGCCAACTCACTCTATTTAGACTGAATCAATCTATCTAGCTCTTTTTCTATTTCTTTTAATTTATCATTTAGCTTAAGGACTAAGTCCATAAGCTCCCCCTGTTCCTTCTAGGTTTCTAGTACTTCAGTTGTTTGTGGATGATGCAAATGAGGGATTTTGAGCTGCTTTTTCAAAGCAGCTATGTCATCATTTTTCTTTTTGATTAGCTCTTTTTGCAGCCTTTACATCCTTGGGATCATGTGCCAACTCTATGATTAAGTCCTCTAAGGACTTTATCCTGGTACCCTTGGCCTGTGAAGAGGCATTTTCTAGTTGGAATTGTGCTGATATATTATTCAATGAATTTTGTAGTTGATGTTCTGCAATGATCTTGTTGGTCAATGTAGAATAGACCATTTCTTCGGTTTGTTTGTGCAATTCTATTTGGTCGATAGGATGTATATCCTTCGCCAGCACCTCAAAATCTATCTTCAAGTAATCTGCTATAGAACTGAGCTGCTGTGTGGTAGGTTTCATGAAAGTCATTTTCATCTTACCTTCTTTTACATCAAAGGCTGACATTAGCCTTGTGTGATTAGTGGGAGCCATTTTAAGGTATTGTGCATAGCTTTGAGCCTTCAACCTTTCATTTATGGCCTTTATCTCTTTGTATTTCTCTCAAATGTCCTGGGCCTGGCCAGTTGGAGCCCTGAATGAGGATACTTCCACTCTCTATTGTCTTTCCAGCATTTGAGCCTGTGTAGTGGAAGGTTCTTGTGTTCCTCTAGAGGGAGTGGCCTGCCTGCTCTCTGCCCTTTATGTACTTGTGGTTCTAGCTGTTTCCTCTGTAAACTCTTGTTCTGAAAAAGGATTTAGCCTTTGTCTTTTAACATAAGTATGTGCAACATGTCTATTAGAAGGAGTGGCTTCCTCCCTGTCTCTTTTGGGATTCTTCTCCTCGTTTAGAGGAGTCTGTACAATAGGAGGAGTGCTCATGATGTGTTTTGGCTGAGCCAGCTTTTTTGATATGTCTTGTTGCTCTGATTCTTCTTGCCCTTGAGGTCCTTATTCTGCTTGTTGCTCACTGTGTTCCTGTGTTTCCCTTTGGGACAAGGATTCTCCTGGTAGATGTACAAAAGAATCTTCATCAAGTCTCCTTTCTAGATCAATCAACACATTATCAACAACAACTTCTATGCTATCTCTATCTGCTAAA
Organism: Pinus taeda; assembly: GCA_000404065.3. Taxonomy (NCBI): domain Eukaryota; kingdom Viridiplantae; phylum Streptophyta; class Pinopsida; order Pinales; family Pinaceae; genus Pinus; species Pinus taeda. The sequence continues at coordinate 37,320 of APFE031487077.1, forward strand.
GTGTTCTCCACCCATTCTAGTTGATTTACATATTGTTCTATCTCAGGAATCCTGTGATGGGTATAGGGAGACAATTTGTTCTTTTGTCTCCTATTGCAGATGAAATCAAAAGGGTCGAATCTCCATATGAAGATTTGTTTCAGTCTGAGCCTTTGAAGGATTTCTTCTGCTTCCTTTCCATCTTCCCTACTGTTGCATATAAAGGGGCCAAGCTGGACTTTTATTCTGAGTTGAGCTTTCTTCTTGGCCTTTACAAAATGTACCTCATCTGAATCAATTATTTGCCTGTAGTACTCCGGAGCAAACAGTCTCATGGGGAGGTATCTTGGTAGTTTGTAGGGCACTAACTCACAACCATATATTCTGATTTCAGTGTGATTTTGGTACAAGTACCAATCTCCCACTCTATATTGTTTGGACATCTGTAGGACCCTCATGATATCTACACTGATCCTGGGAGGAGGACTTCCTAACAACATAGCTGCCACTGGGTGCACAAAAAGATCTATGAAATCTGTATAAGTATAAGGAAAGTCATATTGGTGGATTAATGGGGTCGAGAAGACTACTGATCTAGGGTTGCCTCTGGTATCAAGCTTTTGAATTGTAAACGGGAATTTATCAACTTGATAGTATAGGAAAAGATGATATAAGATTGATCAGTACTTGAATACTCTTTCATTGTCCATTCTCATGAATTGATCAAGCATTTTATCTGCAATGAATTTGACCTAGTAAAAAATGATGGCAGGGGGATGTCCAAGGGTGTAAATGGAGATGAAGGCTATAATAATCTCATCGACAAACTCACTGGTAGTTTGGCCTAAAACACTAGATATCATTGATATATGTCCCATCCATGTTCAGAGAATATGGTCCACATGTATGGGGGAGGGTCCTTTGGAATGTATTTCTCTTCCACAACGAAGGTCTCGAACAATTGAGCAAGCTTGATAGAGGTGATTGTAGAGAATCTGTCAAGCAGGTCTCCAACAGATTTGTGGGTTAGGTTTTGCCCTGGTTGCAACTGGAATATTTCATTGATGGACTAAGTAGTGATGGTGAATAATATAGTATGATAAGGAGTCATCACTGCTCTTTGGCTTGGACTATAGTTCATATGGCAATAGTGGACAATTTTAGGTAAGGTATGAATTCTAGGGAATTGGTACTTGGGCAAACTTGATTCCCACAAACCTATTTTGTTTGCATGGTTTAAGTACTAGTCCCTGTACCTGCAGTATAACTTCAGTGGGGATTCAAACATAGGTGTCTTTGATTTGAAAGTATTTTTCCGCCAAAGGGAGATGGTCTAAGTCCTGGTGGGGAGTAATAATTGGTAGGATATTCAATGCAACTGGAGCAGCCATTCTTGGTTCTTGTGGATTCAAGAATGGAGGAAAAAAATTTTTTAGTCAAATTAGGGGCAAATTGGTTCAATTCAGTGTGGTTTGGGGTTGCTGGGTAATTGTTTTACTTAATTACTTAATAACTTTAAAGCAATTGAGTAACAGGTTTTGGAATTAGACAGGGTTTCTCAGTAACTATCAGAACGAAAGGGGGTAGATCGAACAGTGTCCGGGGTGGGGGTTTCGTCACGAGGTTAAATGGAGGGGCTCGACGAAGGTTTTAAAAGCGGCAAGATTAAGTTAATCAAGGGTTATGGTGTGGTTAAGGCATCGGGGGTGATTTCATTAGCAGAGTTGACTATCAATTAACCACAGATTAGTTAATTGATTTTTTTTTATTTGAATAGGGTTTATAAAGTTTATGTTTCAAACTTTTCGGGGCAGGATATTAGTATAAGGGTTTTTATTATATAATTATACGGGAAGGGTTTATTGCTTTGCGAATTAATATACATATAAGTGTTAGAAGTTAATATGGTATTGGTGGAGAATGAATAAAACGCTAAGTATAATGCATTTTGTTCTTTTGTTTTGTCACAAACATTATACTTAGGTTAAAGTAGTTTTTTGGTTTTTTATGAGAAAAAGGGTATTTTCATGGGGGAATGATCACTTTTTCTAGGATAACGAGGTTTTATCCTTAGAGAAAGGGGTTTATTAGGGGAAAATAAGTTTTCCTTAGGAAAATGATTTTTTTCTTGGGAAAAGGCATTTGTTGGGAAATATGAGTGAATTTTAAGGGGGTGAATGCTTATGAGGGGACTTTTAGTACTTAGGACCTATAAGTTATTGGGCTGAGGGTCCGGTCCCTCCAGAAGTCAGAGAAATGCTCTGAGCCCCTTTAACTTAAGATTTTAGGTACTTTAAGACTTTTCTTGGAAATTAGTTAAGTGGAAAATGTAATGAATGAGGGAGGTTAATCAATTGACTTTGTGTGCTTTGAAAAATGCCCAATTTTCATCCATACTTAGAACTTTGATGATGAAGGTAAATAATATGATCTTATCTAATCAATCATCACAATTCTGCAACCATTCTTCTACTTACCCATCTACTCGTCCTACCATCTTTACTTCTCTTTATTAGGGTACACTTAAGTTGGCAAACCCTTTATCAAAAATTTTCTTTTCTTTTACAAAAGTAATCTAGCTAAGTCTAACCTTATTACATCCAAGGGTTTAGATTATACAGTTGAGCTCCTTTTATTTACTCTACCTATCTACTTATCTGCCAAGATTAAACAGTTTGGTCAGATTTATTCTCTATCTCTAAGCATAAAATTGAAAACATGAAATAGCCAAGTTTAAACATTTTGACCATTCATGGACTGTGGCAAAGGTAACAAACTGCACACAATATTTTATTCTCCATGAAAAGTAAATAGTAGTGGCATTTTGACTTGCAGACTTTCATGGTCTTTTTCTTTCTTGGGGTTTATTTTTTTATCTTTTTTGACTTTTTATTCTTTTTTTCCTTTGATTTTTCTTTTAGGACATACCCTCTTTACATTTTTTATTTTTTATTTTTTATTTTTATTTTTTTGAATATGGAAAACATTTGCAAAAAGCAAAGGTATGTACATATTACAAATTTGACCTCAGTCATTCAAAAATTATGACCCCTATTGGTATAGGAACACAACAGTGACTCCGCTTGGGGATGGCATTTCCTGGTGAAATGTCAAGAACTGGTAGATCAATGGCCTTCAGAATTACTATGGTCTAATTTATGCAACTTTTCCCTTTTACTTTGCTGTATTATTGGTATTTATGATAGTGAAACTTCTGAATCTTAGGGCCTTCTCTTCAGGCTTCAACTCTAAAATTACCATCCAATCAACACTAAACTTTTGAAGAATAAAATATGTACAAGTAATTAGTAAAATCACTGACTGGGATCTATGTAGTGCTTAAGCATTCGACCATTAACTTGTCCTCCTTCTACTTCTGCACCATCCAATTCTTTGAGGAAAAAAAACATTATTACCCGTGAAAGCATAAATGATGTAAGGGCCTCTCCATAGGAAGTCGAACTTCCCATGTTTACCTTTGTTCCCCATTCTTGAGTCCCATCCAAAAGTTTGTCTCCTAGGTAGAAATCTTCTGCCTTGGTCCTTTTGTCGAAAGCTTTCTTGATCCTCTCCTTCACAACTTGGGATCTGATATAAACTTCTTCCCTGGTCTGTTGTAAGTGAATTATCTGGTTGATCCTTCTTTGAATATCATTTGGCTGAGCCTGTGCTTCATGGAGCAACGTCATCACTGGTGTTCCCAAGGAAGATGGGAAAACAACCTCCATTCCATAGAGTAGATGGTAAGGACTGGTACCAATGGATTTCTTTGTGGTCAGCCTATCTGCCCAAAAGGCATTTACTAGCTTCTTGTTCTAGGTTTTCTTGTTATCTTCCAACAATTTTTTGATGATATTTACTAAGCTCTTGTTGGAAGACTCTGCTATTTCGTTTTCTTAGGGATAGTAGGCTATGGAGTGACCTAGGGTTATATGATATTTGTTGCAGAAATCAATCATCCTCTTTGATTTGAAAGCTGCTGCATTGTTTGCGATGATTTTGGTTGGGCAACCGAATCTGGATAGAATGTTGGCCTCAAGGAAACCTATTATGACAGTATTAGTGGCCTGTCTTGAGGGTATGGATTCTATCCACTTTGTAAAATAATTTGTGGCAGTTAAGATCCATCTATGTTGGGCAGAAGAGGGGGGATGGATTTCACCAATAAAGTCAAGACCCCATTATTGAAAAGGTGCTTCGGTAGATATTGGTTTCAAAGGTAATGGTAATAGTTTTCTTCTTCCTTCAAAAATCTAACATTTGTGACATGAGATTACAAATTTATTTACATCAAAAAATAGACTGGGCCAGTAAAAACCAGCTCTTAAGATCTTGTGAGCCGTGGTTTTCCAGTAAATATGCCCCCATAGTCACCTGCATGAAATTCTTGTAATATTTTGTCAGATTCTTCCTTTAACAAACAATTAAGAAGGATGCCTTCGTGATTTTTCCAAAATAAAGCATTGTCAATTATGCAAAACTTCAAAGGTTTCATTTTTAAGAATCTATTTTTAGTCTTGTATAAATCAAGAGGTGATCTGAAAATCACTTGTGAGTGATCTGAGTTAATTAATTAATGAAGGTATTATAGATTCATGTGCTGGTGTGTGTCTATGTTATCTTAGGCAACGGATCGATAAGATTGCAAAATACACAGACACTGGAAGTTGGAAAACAGTAAGAGAAACATAGCAAGCAAATGAAAAAATAGAACAAATTAATAATGAGTTCACCCAATCCTCCTGGGCTACGTCTTTGGTCTAGATTTCAGTGGTGGCCTTCTTTTATTGTGTCTTAGGCAAAGTTTCTACAATGAGGTGCTCAATTTGAGTCTCCAAAACAAATGATGCCTAGTAGGGTGGTTCTTAGATTCCCCAAGACACTAGAGTGAACAGACTCTCCCTTACCAAGTCTTGACCCCAACTGGTCTTGATGGGATGAGTCCAATTTGGTGCTCAGTTCCCAACAAATATCCTCACAAGGATTGCTTGAACCTCTCAAGCCTTTTATCTGCTCGATGCTGCCTTAGCTCTGTAGGTCAACACGACACTTTGTTCTCTGCTTCTGTCTCTTCGGTCTCACTGTCTCCTTCTTCTCTCTTTCTCTGTCTATTCATGGCTTAAAGCCAATCCGTCCCTTGACTATTTTCTTCCTCTTATATCTCTTCGGATTGCCTGTTGATGTCCACTTGGAATTCCCTGCCTCTGCGTGATCGCCACTGTGTAACATTTCACAGGGAGGTGGCCACTTGTCCCTTCACGAACTGAGTGCCAGCTCTTCCTCAAACGATTCTTTATTTCGGTTATGCCACAAAATGATTCATCCGCTAGCTCAGCGGTCAATTCAGACTTCAACCTTTATATGTCGTAGCTTAATTATCCCTCCGAATCTGGTTACCCATTGGGTGCAATCTCTGTCGTTAGATCTGGGGCCTCCAGATCCTATGATTATCACTCTTATCGTGCAGTTGACTTGCTCAAACGTTAGCCTGCGATGAGAGTGGTTTTCTCTCTCATCCGCCAGACACGCGCCAATCAACGTATGGAATCGCTCGTTCCCCTGCCAAATCCCCTTAATTCCTGAAATGCCTCCGATATTCCATCGGTTTTGGAGTGCGGAACCGGCCTTTGGTTTTAGTGCTTTTCCCATGGTTTCTTGGCTTCCTTTATGACCGAGTTCTCGGGGCGTTTCCTTCTCGAGGGGTTTTGCCCAGCGATGTGCGTTTAGCGCTTAGCGCATCAGAAATGGCCTCCATTTTCTAATCTGGATTTCCCAATTGCTAGTTGCGCCACTGCACGGTCTCCATGGGTCTCAGTCAGCGTGCTTTGACTGAGGTCCTCGTTGTTCCGTGCTGGCTACAAACTACCACTGTCCAGAGGTCTTCCTGATAGCTCATTGTTCACAGGTTTTTGAAGTATGTCATGATTTGTTACAGTCATAGAACTCTAATAATTTTCATGGATACAATTTGGATCATGGCCTTCCCACTAAAAAAGCTTTTGGACCACGAAAACTTGGTTTTCAAGCATCGATTAAGTGAGGATACAATTGTCTCACTTGTCCAATCTCTATCCATTTTGCACTGCTAAGCTTTGAACCCTTGAGCCCAAATCTGAGGTACTTAACATCTCCCATACGTGTCGTCCTCACCTTCATGTCCAGAACTTTGTCTTCATGCAATTCATTAAGATATTTAGGTAACAAGTCATCAATAGAAGGCAATTGACTCTGCTCTTCGAGATCCTCAATTAGTGAGGGTTCAAAGCAATCTGCATTCACGACTGAGTAGATGCGCATGTAAGCTGGTAAATCAAGGTGAAAAGCATTCTCACTGATTTTCTCAAGTATTTTGAAGGGTCCATACCTAATAGGTTTTAGCTTTTTAACTTCACCTTGCATCCTATCCTTGCTAATATATAGCCAGACTTGATCACCAACTTGGAAACTATGCTCCATCTGATGCTTGTCATTCCTTGCCTTATAATTGGCTTGGCTCTTTTCCAGCTATTCCTATACTGGATGGTGGATCTCTTGGATCTTTTCAATGAACCTAGTTTCCTTGTCCATATCACTGTGTCCTTCAACTGTTATGTCCTTACCAAAGACAAAATCCAAAGGAGACCTTGGTGTGAAACAAAAATAGGTCTCAAAAGGAAATCTTTGTGTAGAAGAATGTTTGGCTCGGTTGTAAGCATGCTTCACATAACACAAATGTTCATCCCAAAGCTTAGGATGCTTGCTGCAATATCCCCTGAGTAACTAAATCACTGTCCTGTTGACTACTTCCGTCTGGCCATCGGTTTGTGGATGAAAAGATGTGCTTTTCTTCAATTTGGTGTCCATTAGTTCCCACAGACTTGACCAAAACTTTCCCACAAATCGGGTGTCTCGATCAGATACAATGGAAGTGTGTAATCCAAAATGAACCCATACATCTTGAAAGAACAGTTTTGCAGTTTGTTCATTTGTAATCTGTTTATTACAAGGTATCAAAATACACATTTTGCTTAACCTATCCACAACAACATACAGATAGTGATGACCTTTCCTAGATTTAGGCAGTCCTCCAACAAAATCCATAGAAACACTTTCCCAAGGATGAGAAGAAACTGGTAATGGAGTGTACAAGCCTAGTTTTCTGTTGCTGGGCTTGCTTTTAGCACACATAGTACACCCTCTTACATATCTAGAAACTGTCTCATTCATTTTTGGCCAATAACAAAATCTTTGCGGCTCTGCAACTATTTTACTTACCCCAAAGTGACCTGATATTAGAGAAGTCTGTGCTTCTCGAATTATCTTTACTCTTTCAGTTTGTGGAACGCATAACTTCCCACAATGATATAAGAGTCGATCCTTTACATAATAATCCAATTCTTCTACTCGTTTGCCTTGACTTAAAGTTGCATATACATCTTTAAAGTCTATAGCTTGAGCATATTGTTCAATTTAGCTCTCATGTAACGTAGAATTATGCTTAAGTATAGAAGATGCATTTATAATGGGTCTAGATAACATATCTGCAACTTTATTGTGTATGCCCTTTTTATATCTGATGACTAAATGAAATTATTGTAGAAAACCCATCCATCTATAGTGTCTTGATTGCTGCAACTTATTTTGGGAGTGTAGATATTGAAGTGGTTGATGATCAGTATGTATTACTTTCTCTTTGCCCATTAAGTAATATTTCCACTTTTTCACACTCTGTACTAATGCATACAATTCTTTATCATATGTAGGATAGTTAACTATTGCAGCATTAAATGTTTCAGAATGATAACATATGGGCTTTCTGTGCTGTGTCGACACTGCTCCCATGGTGTTACACAGGAAAATGTCACTGTCACCTTGTCAGTCTCCTTACTGTGTCATAAAATCACATTCACCTTGCCTATGCTCTCTAAAATGGCTAAAAACCCTCTTTGCCTAAGATAATTGAATCATCGCGTCTGTTTATTAAATAACCGCGCTGACTGGTGGAGGATAATGTAACTGTTGCGCTGCCAGCGCGGAAGCACACGTGTTTTCCGCGCTAGTCCAATTTCACGGACAGCGCGCCCTCCGCTTGTATCACTGTGCGCTAACCAGACCTCTTCTATAATTGATTTGCGATGCCAGCACGCCAGCCCAGTTTTGCACCCGCACTGATCCTGTTTAGGCGAGTTTGTTCTAACAGCCAACCTTCCAGATGACTCCAAACTTGGCTGTTAGCAGTATAAAGGTCACCATCCTTTCTCTGGCATGTCTGTTCGACTAATCATCCACTTCTCATGGGGGAAAGCTCATCCTTTAACTATTCATGGAGACTCGTTCTCCTTTATAAGCCTCCTCCATTGCCCATGAGCAGCTAGTTTGGAACATATAGACTTTGATTGAGGAATTCTTAGTGCATTAGTGCTGCTCTTTGTAGGCATTTGGTGTGTTGTGTGAGGATTGCTTTTGAGTTTGAGGAAGGTCATGAGTTTGTTGCCTTGTATGTGGGAGAGAGACCTCTTTGACTTGGGAGATCTATTTCAAAGGTGAATGCTTGGAGGACATGTTGGCTGGAACCTCTAGAGAAGGACTCAGCGTCAGGACTTCGGTTGTACCTTATTCTATTTTCTGATTAATAAAGATAGATGACTACTGTTATGGTTCCATTTTCATTTGTCCTATGAATGATTAATGTGAATTGTATCTTTCTTGACTGATACATAGTTGTTGTTAGTAGATTTTACGCTTGTGTTTGTTCTCTCTTTGCTTGTGCAGGTGTCTATCTGCGAGGATAGTGGAGGACTGTGATCGGCTAGAGAGAAGGAGCGAGAGGATCATCTCTTCATCAAACATAGCGTTGGAATCCAAGTAGGTTTCCTTTACCCACTTGTTAATTACAACTAGGAACCTGCAGAGTAGCATTGTTTGATTGTTGCTAGACCCCTTTTGGGCTA
>APFE031487081.1:0-15179 GCA_000404065.3 Pinus taeda
GAAGTTTTGCTCGTTTTACCTGATCATCTCCTTCATAGCTTAGAACAATCTTGTCCCATATTTCCTTTGCGGATTTATACTGCATAACTTTGACAAATTCTGATTGCGATAGACATCCCAATAGAGTATTGACCGCCTTTACATTTGTTTCATATTTCTTCTTCTCAGCCGAATCTGTGGGAGTTGCAGAAGGAAAAGTATACCCTGTATCTATGATATCCCAGACTTCTGTACCCAGAGATTGAAGATAGGCAGTAACTCTTACCTTCCAATATACAAAGTTTGTCCCATCAATAACTGGTGGCCTGATTGATGCTTCCCTCTCATAGTTGCTCATGTTGAAAGATCTTCCTTCAAGCGATCAAGCTTCTTCAGAAGGACCTGCTCTGATACCAATTGTTGGAAATAATATTGAGAGGGGGCGTGAATTAGTATTATCAAATTCTTTTAATAAACCTTTCAAATTTATACTTAATTTAATCTTCGGATATTGATCATTAACTTGTATGTCAGTACCATATAATAATGAGCATGAAACAAGAAAAACAGATAGTCACACCAAAGAACACCAGATATAAGGTGGAAACCCAATGTGGGTGAAAACCACCTGCTGCAATATGTCTCTATCTTCTTTCAATTAGAAACTTCTTTTACAATGATTTTGTACTGGTGCAGTCCTTTACCAGTACGCAGGTTGCACCTGCAAAGAGCTACAACTCTCTCTCGTTTTCCAGTCTCTCCTGGAAGGGAGCTACAACCCCCTTAGCTCTTTTACTTCTTAAAGGACCACGTTTCATGAATTTTCAAACTGGATCCAAGAAGATCAAATAATCATCAAGTACATGCAAATCACCCAATCTCCTTATACAATCAACCAATGAATCACCCAACTCTTCAGAATGCCGAAAATAGAAAAGTAATACCAGAAATCTACACCCAAAATTCTGTAGCAATAGATAAAAGACAGTCAACAAATGTTTCAAGATAAGTCCGCAACTTCACCAATAGGGGCATGCGTATATCCGCAGCTCTTCTGAGTCTAAACTACGCAGATCCGCACTGGTCATTCTTCTGCTCTGCGTAATTCTGCTCAGATCTGTACCTTTACTGTCTGACTTACAGCGGACATCCGCACTGTGCCTTCTACTACACTACATACCTCACACTGCGCCTTTTTCTGCACTGCGTGCCCCCTGCACTGCGCTTTCTCCTGAGTTGCGTACCTTGCACTGCGCCTTTTTCTGCGCTGCGTACCCCCGCACTACGCCTTTGGATCGCCTGCGGACTTCTAATTAGGGCCAAAATAACAGTCCTCCAATGTGCCACAATCAGTCAGATCCACAGATCTGCTCATATGCCCGAGAGATCACGACTTATCAATAGATTCGCCTTTAGTTTTCTCCTTGATTTAGATCTAACTTTTAAAATCAATCACCCAAAATTTCAGATCTTAAGATATTCAAATTTTCACTTCTATTTAGCCAAGAGATCTTCTTTCCTTTTTATAGGCAAGCCTTTCACAATACCATGGTCCAAAACCATAATAACGCAATACCATGAACCCAATACTTGGGATCAATACTTTTGGATGCAATACCACGGTCCAAAACCATTTGATCAAAAACTGTCGGACTAATACCATGAACCATTCATGAAGATTCCCACGTGCACGCGCTTTTCTACATGGGAATGAGTGAAACTGAGGTCCGTACCTTCTGAATGGAGCACCTGCGTGTATGTCCGCACTCCTTGGTCGGAGTACCTGCGGGTCCGCAGCTTCTTCTAGGATTACCTGCGGGTATCTTCTTTTCCATGAATTTGAGTGCCTGAACTGAGATCTGCCACTGGAGGGAGTTGCCATCAAGTACAACAACTGTGCCATAGTACCAAACCAGAATCATAATGCCAACAGAGATGTACTACAAGAGAACTAAAAATCAAACACTAAGAATAAGCAAGCAAAGAAACTAGTTACACTAAAAAAACAGAATTGTTCATCAAGCTAGTCTAAATTCTGATCTAGGAACGTAAATGCTGAACAATGTTATATGGAAAGAAAAATGGAAGGAAATTTATTGCAAAGACAGAAATGAGCATGGTGGAATAGATCTACAGCAAAAAATGAACCTTTTAATAAGTTGCAACACCAGAAATCCTATGGAAAAGGAAAATTTGTGTTTTCTGTGGCAGCAAGAGGGTCTTAGCCTCAGTTCATGGTCCCAAATGGAGGAAATGAGGCCAAGACTTTGTTGATGGCCTTTTTGTATCTTTTTCTTATCACTGTTCAACCTGCTATAACAAACTGAAATGGAAAAAAATTGTTAAATCACCAAAAGCAACCTATCCTTAACTAAGAAAGAAATCTATCTAACAACAATTAATTCATAAACTGAAACAAAAGAAATGAATACAAGAAAAGAGGTGCTTGGCTGCTTGGATTGGGCCCTAAACCAAGAGCTTCAACCCTCTGAGGTAACTCAGTGCTAGCTTAGAAACAATCTCATCTTCATTATCAAAATAATAGTAAGATTACATGAAACTGTCTAAAAAAGTAAGCTCAAAGTTGAGCAGAGAAAAACTGCAACAAAAGTTCGAAAATTTGACTAACATTCAACAACCTAATGGGGCCCTAGGCCTCCCTACTTATACAACTAGAGCTCCCAAAAACTCCCTTAAAATTAGGGAGGCTTGGCTCCCAAAAGTTGAGATAGACAACAGTTATCCTCCACTTGCTCGGCTACCTCTTTGGTGCATTGATGTGGCTGCTTGTGCTCTAAGCTTTCTGAAGGAGAATTTGAAGTAGGGAGTAATAAATGAAGGGGGGAACCCTCCTATAAATCCTCTCCCTTTTATTCTTCGAATATTTGCTACCAAATGTTCATTAAATCTTTGACTTTGTCGCCAAAATTGACCAAAAATCTGCCTTAAGCACACATTAGACTTCAAGGCATAATGACCAACCCAACTCACTCTATTAGCATAAATATAATAAAAAACATGCAATAAACTAATGAGAATGGGTAATTATATGGGCTCATTTTATTGCATGAGAATGGTGGATTAAGATCATTCTCCATGTGGCCAATATCCTCTACCCCCTTGGATTTGGAAATTTGCATCCATCTATGGCTCCTTATCCTTTCTTTCTCCAAGTCAAAGAAAAGTGGGACTGCAAATTTCTGTGGAATGATTTTTCACCCCTCAAGAAGATTGTAGTAATAGCACAAACTAGGCTAGGGGTTAGGTTCTTGGGTCTTTGTTGTTTCCTCCTTCCCCTTTGGCTGTTCTTCTACCCTTTTCTCAAGTTTTTCAGTCTCCTGTAGCTTAGTTAGGGTCTCCTCTAGAACATTCTGTGCCTCCTGTACAGATGTTTTTGAGTCCTATCGTTGCAATCTTTCCTTCCAGGTGGAAGATCTGGGACTTCCTCTTTCATATATGATGGGGGTTTTAGAGGGATATTCTTCCCCTTTGACAGTGGGTGAATCTTCAATTACAATATGCATTGTTGAAGATGGTTGTGGTTTTCCTGTTTTTATCCTTGTGCTTTTCCAAGCCCTGAAGTACATTGATGTTCTCCTCTTCCTCTTTTGTTTGGGTTTAAGGGGTGCTAAGGGCAGCAAGAACAGTTGTTGCCTCCCTTTCTAGGGTCTCAGGAGACACTTCTGTCTTTTCTGCCCCTTTTTCCTCTCTTTTTGTCTCTGTTTCTATCTCTGTTGGTTTTGTTTCCTCTTGCTCTGATTTGGTTTCTTCCTCCTCCGGTTTAGTTTCCCCCTTCTCTATTTTGGTGTCTTCCTCCTCTATTTTTTCCTCAGTTTCCTCCCCTTCTTCCCCTTGTTACTCTTCCCCCTCACTTTTAGAAGGACTGTGGTCATATGTGAGGGCCTTTATATCATCTTCTCTTGTCATATTTCTAAAGATTTCCCATACTATGGGAATTGTGAAGGTGTGGACGGCTTCTTCCACTAATAGTTTAATTAACCCATGGTGAGCCAACTAATCTAGACCTCCTGCCTTCAAATTATTGTTGGAGTCTATGAGGTACTGCAGGAGAAAATAGGGGATGCTGAGTTTTTGTGGTGTGGGAGTGTCCATGCCATATCTCAACTCATGGAGAAGTCTAAAATGGTAGCCATAAACTATGCTATACCTCCCTTCACAGGAAATATACTTGATGATTTGGTAACTGACCTCATCCCAAGGGTAAGGTATGCTTGTTCTTCTAATGCCATTTTTGTCTTCTACAAGATGTTCATTTGGTTGGAAGAAGGTTGTCTTGGCAACTTGTCCCATTGGTTTTTCATCTTTGCTCCAAGGTAATCCAAGGGGAAGGCTGGTAACTCTACTAATAAATTCTGGGGTGATTTCCATGGTCAAACCTATAAAATTAATAGTGGCATGGGTCTTTGAGCGAGGTACTAAAGCAAGGGAAAACTCCTGAGCCACTTCTTCATTAAACCCTCAAAATTTTTCGAAAAATGGCATCCAATTTGCTTTGGTGAAAATGGCTACCACCTCGGGATGTTCATGGAGCCTGACTGAATTTGTGGGTTCCTTCCTCATGAATCCCCCTGTAATTTTGCTTATACCCTTTTGGAACACCCTAGGTAGAGATGGAGATAAAAAAAATTTAAGAAACAGGAAACAGAGAAAAACTATGTTTTTTGAAGAAAACAGGTAGAATTGTTTTTATGGAATTCCTCTCCTTCTACAAGCTTAATTCCTCCTTAAAATTGTATAATTTCCTACACATATTAATATTCAAGGTGGTTCTATATAGAACCTACCTCTTCAAGCCAAAATTTGAGCAAAAACCCCGTGTTTCCTTCTTAAAAACTGCTTACTGCCCCTCCTATAGAATTGACTATAGGTGCTCCTGTAGACCCTGTTACTGCTCTTATAGAATGTCGATAGCAGAAGGATGGCTGAAATCGATAGAGAACAATGTTTTTGAGGCTATGGAGGTGGTATAGAGCTTGCTGCAGCTAAGTGGACGAGGATGAAATGGAAGAAAAGGTAAAGAGTTTCGAGGAGGAATAGTTATGTCTTCTGTGAGATATTTCAGGTGACGGGGTGACTTGGAAAAAAGGTTGCCAGATTCGGATGATTGGCCGCTACTACTCTATCATCATGGCTCTTCATGACTCTTTCCCGTAATCACTTCCCATCATTGCATCGGAGTTCATCAGAGTTTGTATGACCTCCACTACCTGTCCTTTGGATTTTCTATGAGTTGACTAGGCACACGTGTGGTGGCATCTCAAGATGGGCAAAGTCAACTGAATGTTCAACCCTAACCATCTCATTCACTTATGCATATTTTTGAATTACATAGATGCAACAGAGGAGAGGGTTAGACACTTTCCTACAAGTCGAATGTTCATGTTGTGGTGCAGCGTGGCTTCTTTGCTGGTACATGCTCGTATTTCCCTTGCTGCATGCATGTATCTCCTCTGTTGTATTCTTTATGCTCACTGATGTGTGGCTTGTTTGCTTTGTGCAGGTACCCTCTAGCTGGATGTCCTCCAGACATCCTCCTAAATCCTATGGTTGCACCTATTTTGTTGTTGTGGCCTGATTTTAAGGGGATCAACTGCTACAGGAAATCCTACAGGAGCTCCTGTCGCTGCTTCTCCCTTTGAAATTTTTAGCTGATTCTTGTGGTGGGAGCTGTGAGGATGCTACTAGAGATGTTGATGGTGATGGAGAGGTATCTGGTAAGCTGCAAGTGATCTTTGGAGGTGATGTTCTTTTTATTTCTTTGTTTTTTCTAAAACTGGTTTCTTTATTTTTTTAGCAGGAAGGAAAGAAATCCATGATGATGAGGTGTTGTAGGTGTGGGATGGACGGCCAGGAGGGTGGATAGCTAAAGGAGGGCCTACATGATCTTCATGAAACTTACCAACTCCTAAAACTATTTTTAAAATCCATTTCGAGCTCTCTGTGATCTTTACAGGAGTCTCCTGTAGAACACGCAGGGCCTCTTGTAGGATACACAGTGTTTAGAAAAAACACATAGTGAGGTGGAAGAAAGGTCAGAAATGATTGAGAAGAGTGTGGAGGAGGTGAAATAAGCTTTTTGGCATCTTCTCTTTCTTCCTGTGGTCCAACTGTAGCCTGCAATGCATTTTAAAATTCGATTTTATCTTCCTTCTTTTCTCTGTTTTTTCTGTTTTTTTTTTTTGAAAGACAACTAGGGAGCCTCAAGGAGGTTTCACCCTAATTGCCTGCCCTGGGCACCTCCAAGGGAGGTTTTCACCCAAGGATCTTATTCTCTCTCTCTTTTTTTGTTTTTGTCATCACTCGGCCGCCTCAAAAGAGGTTTTCAACCCAATGATGGGACTTAAGCACATCATGGAGGTTTTCACTTGAGTCCTTATTATTTTTCTTTTTTTCTGCTTCTTTAGTGAGTGGGTGGAGTGGAGGTTAAGACCTGATCCACTACCAACACTGTCTTATTCAGATCTTCATTGAACTCTTGCTTGGAGGGGGGCTTCTTGTAAATTTTCAACCGATGTCCATTGACAAGCATGGGGATGGCTTCCTCATCAATGGTACTAATCAAAACTGAACCATTATCATTGCATTTTTCCATAGTATAGGGTCCCAGCTATCTTGTCCTTAGCTTGCCTTTGAACTCTTTATATCTTGAGTCATAGAGCAGTGCCCAATCTCCCTCTTGGAATTGCTTCTCCTTAATATTTTTATCATGCCATATTTTCCTTTGAATCTGGGCTACCTCTCTGTGGAGAAGGGCCTGTAATCACTGTTCATCCAATCCATTGAGTTGGAGTAGCCTTTCCCTCTATGCATGGCTGAGGTCTAGTTCTAGCTAAGCTGCCATCCTTAGTGTATTATATTCAAATTCTATCGAAAGCAAAGCCTTCTTCCCATAGACCAGTTCATAGGGTGTGAACCCTGTGGTGGTCTTCCATGTTGTGTTGTAGGCCCAAGTGGCCTCAACTAGTCGATCCACCTAATATTTTCTGCTACTGCTCACTACCTTGGTCAGAATTTCTTCCAAAGCTCTGTTAGTGACTTCCACCTGTCCATTGGCTTGTGGATGGTAAGGGGTGGAAGTTCTGTGCTTGATTTTATGATGTGTGAGCATGTATTCAATCAAATTGGAAGTGAACTGACTGCCTTGATCTGTAACCATTTCCCTTAGATACCCGAACTTATAGAATATGTTCTCTCTTAAAAAATTAGCTACTTTTTCCTCCATTTCTACCTTGATTGCTTTTGTTTCTACCCATTTTGTCAGATAATCAGTGCACACAATGATGTTTTGCCTCTGTTTTGAAGGAGGGTTGCTAGGACCCACAAAGTCCATGCCCCACTTTTCAAATAGCTCAAAGGTCATTTGAGGTTGCATGGGCATCTCATCCCTTGGAGTGGATTTCCCCATCCTTTGGCACCGATCACATTGTCTATTATATCTCTTCGCATCTTCATGAAGAGTGGGCCAATAATAACCTGCTTGCAAGATTTTGAAGGCAATCCTTTTTGCTGCAAAATGGCCTCCACAAGGCCCATCATGACAGGTTAGGAGAATGTCAAAAACTTCCTCCTCCCTGACACATCTTCTCAAGATCTGATCTGGGCCAAGTTTGAAGAGATTGCCCCCAATCCAAGTGAAAGGGGTGCTTTTCCTCACGATTTTTCTCTTCCCTTTTGAGGATAAGTGTGGTGGGAACTGTGCTCAAACTAAGTAATTTGCTATATCAGCAAACCATGGAGAGAGTATTGAGATAACAAATAGGTGTTCATCTAGTATTTGATCATCCACAAGTCCTTCTTCACCTACAGGAAAATTTACTCTAGACAAAAAGTCAGCAACAATATTTTCTTTACTAGGCTTATCAACAATGGTTAAATCAAACTACTGCAGTAAAAGCAACTATCTAATAATGCGAGCATTTACAATTGGTTTATTCATTAAATACCTAATTGTAGCATGATCAGTGTGTACAAAGGTTTGATAGCTTGTGATGTAATGTCTAAATTTATTTAAGGAATGCACTACAGCTAGGATTTCCTTCTCGGTTACTATGTAGTTTAACTCTGCCTTTGACAAGTTCTTACTTATAAAGTATATGGCATAAGGTAACTTTTCATTAATATGTCCCAAGGCTACTCCTATTGCTTTTTTCAAGGCATATGTGTGAATGTGGAAAGGTAGGGCCCAGTTTGGGCCTCTCAAAATTGGGGCAGTCACGAGTTTGCTTTTCAAGGTATCTAGGGCTTCTTGACAGTTTTCAGTCCATATGAACTCAAAATCTTTTCCCAAAAGACCAAACAACGAAGAGGCTAACTTACTAAAATCTTTAATGAATCTTCTGTAATATCCTGCTAATCCTAGGAACAGACATCTCTCACCTTTTGAGGAGGTGGGACCCTTTGGATGATGGCAATTTTGCTGGGGTCCACCTGCAATCCTTGTTGAGAGATTGCATGACCTAGCATGGTCCCTTCAGTCATCAAAAATTCACATTTTTCCGAACTAAGGGACAGGTTCATTTCATTACACTTGTCTAAAACTTTTCCTAGGTTCGACAAAGCTTCTTGAAAGTTAGAACCATAAGGAGTAAAATCATACATATATATTTCCACTACATCATGAACCAGTTCAGAAAATATACTCAATACTACTCATTGGAAAGTGGTTGGAGCATTGCACAAACCAAAAACAAGGACTCGGTATGCAAAGGTACCACAAGGACAAGTGAAAGTGGTCTCATCTTGGTCTTCCAGGCTAATTTGAATCTGATTGTACTTGCTAAACCCATCTAGGAAGGAGAAAAGCCCTTTCCCCGCCAGAACACCTAACACTTGATCTATGAAAGGCAAAGGAAAATGGTCCTTTTTGGTGGCCTTATTTAGTTCTCGATAATCGACACATATTCTCCACTTACCATTTTTCTTTGGCACTAGCACCAAATGAGAGACCCATTCACTGTCAGAGATGGGGTATATGAATCCTGCATCAAGTAATTTTTCTAATTATTCCTTAACAATGTATTTAAGGGTTGGATTCATCCTCCTTTGAGGCTGCCTGACTAGTTTGCAATCTTCCTTAATGTATATTTGATGAGTACAAACTAAAGGGTGCACTCCCTTCATCTCCTTATAACTCCAAGTGAAGGCATCTAAATGTTTTCTCAATAAGCTGCACAGTTTCTTCTCCTAGGAAGTCGATAAGGATGAGTTGATTTTCAAGGTTCTTTTTGGGCCAAAATCTATATTCTTAGCATAGAGAGAGGCTGGGTCGGCCACACAGAGGTCAATTAAGGGATTGTCTTGGGTTTCTTTCACAAGATATTCTAATGGAAAATACTGGGTGGTGGATTGTAAATTAAATTTCAATGATATCATCCTCATTTTGTGGTCCCCCCCCCCCCATGACAGTTCCTACTACACAGTGGTGCAATAAAATAGACTTCATCCTCATCCTCCTCCTCCAACCAGAGGTAGATCATGTTCTAGCATAGGTTGGGCAAGAGGGTATAGGATTAGCTGCTTGGACATATGCCCGTTCTTGATGGTCATGTTCCCAGCCCGACAACTGATGTAAGCATCGACAGTGGCCAACCAGGGTCTTCCCAGGACGAGAACCAAGAAATCAGTAGGGTACTCCCAAGAATCAATGGATACTATCACAACCTCCACAATCCCTTCAGGGGTCACGGGGGAGCGGTTTGCTAGCTGCAGTACTATCGTGGTCTTTCTCAAGGAGCCCTAGAGGTTGAGTTTGAGAAGGGTGTCCTCTATCATCACATTAATGGTAGCTCCCAGATCAATAAAGGTATGTGGGATCATGGTGCCATTGATGTGGACATAAAATACTGGGCTTCTAGGGTCTAGATATTTCGAACAGATTACCTACCCCAACATCAGGTTGGATAGTTGTCTTATGACATTGATGGTTGGGGAATCTCTCTTGCACCTACCTGGATTCCTGAAGCACTTCTATTTGATCATCTTATTGTATATAGGCACATCCTATATGGATTGGAGAAGTGGTATCTTTACAGATAACTGTTTCAATTCTCCCATAAGTTCAGTTTCTTCTGGGGTGGTCTGTGTTGTCTCAAATAGTCTCACAGGAAAGGGTGGAATTTCTTTCGGTTCACTTTCCTCTTTATCTTCCTCAACCTACTAAGGGGGACGTTGGCTATCTGGGAGAACCTTACCAGATCGTAGGTTAATCTCTTAAATCTCCACAGCATAAGTTGGGCATGATGGTTGCCAAATATATACTTGTTGGGCATGTCTATTGTTCGGGTTCAGGTTCCATCAAGTAGGCATTTGGAGTTGCCTTGGTGGAGCAGGAGGAAATGGTTGTGGTTGAGCAGGTGGTGGAGGCAAAAGAGCAGGAGGAGAGTTGTACTAGGGCCTCCACCCCTAATGAGATGCACTCCATTGAGGTTGTGGCTGAGCATAGGATTGAAATGCATGAGCAACTGGTTGGGCATGATATTGAGATGGATAGGACAAAGGAGGAGGTGTAGACCAAGAAGGATTAGTAGGAGGGTCCCAAGAAGGTACGGAAGTGGCTTGGCTGGGGTTGTAGTATGCTTGAGATTTCCCTTGCATCCCCTGCTGGTATGGCCTAGGTCCATGCAGTCTCCTTTGGTTCATGAAATAAAGTGGTTCAGTGGCTCCATCGGCCACTTGGTATACATCTTTAAGTCTGGGCAAGGAAGGGCATGTATCTGTAGAATGATCTGCTTCACAGACTGAACAAAACTCTATAGAATTCAATGGACATTCGTTCCTAGGATGCCTTCTGGTGCACCTAGGACAAAAAATGGCCAAAGCCCTCTCTGCTTCCTCTTGTTTCCTTTTTATATGCAAGGTATCCATTTGCATGGCAAGAGTCTCCAGCATCTCACTCTTGAAATCTTCTAGCATGTTTCCAAGTTCACCTTTGAGGGATGAACTGGATGAATAGGTACTGGCTATGGGTTGACTCCCCCTACCTCTCTTTCTAGCTGCCCTAGAATGGTTTCTAAAAGCAGTTTTTATGTCTTCATAAGGTAGTTGGTAGATGTCTCCTCTAGCCAGTAGATGGAGGGTGTTTAGAAGGTCCTCCAAAATTTCCCTGAGCAAGACCAACTTCAGAGATTCGAGGTCAAGTGTGCACCTAGCCCTTTTATAACTGAGCTAGAACAGCTCCTCATAATCTTCCAATGATTCATCACTTCCCATGGTCATTTGGAATATTTCTTCCCTGGTGTCTTTTGACCTACAATAGTCTCGATATTTCTTATTAAATGCCTGCTACATTTGGGCCCAAGTTGTGATGCTATTGTCAGGTAACCCAATGAACCAACGGAATGTTGCATTCTTGAGGGTAGAAGGAAATAGTTTCAACCTTTGCTCATCTTCTGCATAGTCATGGGTTCGACAAATAACAGCAAACTCGAACAAAAAGGTGTCAGGATATTCTGTAGTCAAACCATGGAAGTGAGGTGGGGCTTGAAGGGCTTATGTTCTTCATTTTAGTTTCCCCATTGGTCTCTCAGATGGGAAAGGTACCATCTACTCTTTCTCCATTCCCCTTAGCATTTCTATTTTCAGCCATTGTATTGGAAGGGATGTTTTCTTCTTCTTCTTCCCCTATAGGTTCTTCAAATATCTTTGGTTGTTCACCTAAAGGTTGTTCTTTATCACTGCCACCGAAGAAGAGAGAAGGGTGGCTATGTGATGTGCTGGGTGTGTTGGGTAAGAATTTTCCTAAATTATCTCTATACCTACGAGGCATGAAAAGAAATATGTTGGCTTATTTTTGCTTTTTTCTGCTTGTATCTACAAAACCAAAATTGATTGAACAAACAAATTGCAACTAACTGAAATGAACTTGCTGAAATGAAATTGCAACACTGAAAAAGGAAAGCAAATGAAATGCAAAAAGGAAATGACTAATCTACTTTTGTTGGAATGGAAATTGGAGAATTGAAGTGAAAGCAAGGAAATGACTAATCTACTTTTGTTGGAATGGAAATTGGAGAACTGAAGTGAAAGCAAGGAAATGACTAATCTACTTTTGCTAGAATGGAAATTGTAAAATTGAGATGAAAGCAAGGAAATGGCTAATCTACTTTTTCTGGAATGGAAATTGCAAAATTGAAATGAAAGCGAGGAAATGCAGAAATTGAAAGAAACAACTACTCTACTTTTGCTGAAATAAACTACTTAGCAGAATATTGCCGAAGGAAATAGAAGAAAAGTAGTAATCACAAAATACTTTGACACTCCCCGGCAATGGTGCCAAAAAGTGGTGAGCACCAGTATTGCAGCAATAATGTTGCAACTGTTGGGCTTCTTACTTTACTTTTATCAACCCGGTAGTTCGTAGCAAACTTGGAAGTGATGGTGTTGTATGCACAAGTACTAGTTCTTACTGCAAGCTGTCACTTGGTTAGCTGGCACAAGATCACTAGGAGACCAAGCCAACTTCTATGAATTCCAGAAGAAGCTTTACATGTGATGGAAGAAAGGAAAGCTTACTCTACAGAGGCTACTATACTTGCAGAAAGAGAAAAAAATCTGAAATGTGAAGTAAACCTAGCAAACCCTAATTAACCAACTAATCCTACTTTTGCAAAAAGAGAGATGCAAAACTATGAAATGAATGCCATTACCTACTCAGGAAGTAAACAACAGCTACTCAAGTTATTTCTAGAAGGAAATGAGAAAAAAACATATTTTTGGATTTTTATGTATTTTTAGGTGAAATTGTCATGCACGTAATTTATTTGTTTGTGAATGTGGCAGCAGTTAGGTGGCAATGGAGGGCGACTTTGGAGTTTAAATAGGTGTAGGAAGGTGTGGAGGGGTCCTAGGAGGTCCTAGGTGGCCTTCTGGAGGCTTTCCCTACAATCGGACTTCAAAACGACACCTACAGGAAAATCTACAGGAGGCTGCAAGGGATCTACAAGAGGATGTCGAGAGCTATTTTAGAGGTTTTGAAGGTGGGAAAATGGGTGGAAAGGGATGAGTTTATTTTCAAGGTTCTTTCTGGGCCAAACTCTATATTCTTAGCATAGAGAGAGGTTGGGTCGGCCACACAGAGGTCAATTAAGGGATTGTCTTGGGTTTCTTTCACTAGATATTCTAATGGAAAAATACTGGGTGATGGATTTTGAATTAAATTTCAATGATATCATCCTCATTTTTGCGGTCGCTCCCCCACATGAAAGTTCCTACTACACACAATGGTGCAACAAAATAGACTTGATCCTCATCCTCCTCCAACTAGAGGTAGATCATGTTCTAGCATAGGTTGGGCAAGAGGTTATAAGATTAGCTGCTTGGACATATGCCCATTCTTGATGGTCATGTTCCCAACCCGACAACTGATGTAAGCATCGACAGTGGCCAACTAGGGTCTTCCCAGGATGAGAGGATACCCGTTAGCTTTTCCTTTGGCTGGAGAACCAAGAAATCAGTATGGTACTCCCAAGAATCAATGGATACTATCACATCCTCCATAATCCCTTCAGGGGTCACGGCGGAGCGGTTTGCTAGCTGCAGTACTATCGTGGTCTTTCTCAAGGAGCCCTGGAGGTTGAGTTTGAAAAGGGTGTCCTCTATCATCACATTAATGGCAGCTCCCAGATCAATAAAGGTATGTGGGATCATGGTGCCATTGATGTGGACATCAAATACTAGGCTTCCAGGGTCTAGATATTTCGGACAGATTACCTACCCCAACATCAGGTTGGACAGTTGTCCTATGACATTGATGGTTGGGGAATCTCTCTTGCACCTACCTGGATGCCTGAAGCACTTCTCTTTTATCATCTTATCGTATATAGGCACATCCTATATGGATTGGAGAAGTGGTATCTTTACAGATAACTGTTTCAATTCTCCCAGAAGTTCAGTTTCTTCTAGGGTGGGCTGTGTTGTCTCAGATAGTCTCTCAGGAAAGGGTGGAATTGCTTTTGGTTCACTTTCCTCTTTATCTTCCTCAACCTACTAAAGGGGAGGTTGGATATCTGGGAGAACCTTCCTAGATCATAGGTTAATCTCCTGAATCTCCAGAGCATATGTTGGGCATGATGGTTGCCCAATATATACTTGTTGGGCATGTCTATTGTTCAGGTTCAGGTTCGATTGAGCAGGCATTTGGGGTTGCCTTAGTGGAGCAGCAGGCAATGGTTGTGGTTGAGCAGGTGGTGGAGGCAAAAGAGCAGGAGGAGAGTTGTACTAGGGCCTCCACCCCTAATGAGATGCACTCCACTGAGGTTGTGGCTGAGCATAGGATTGAAATGCATGAGCAGCTGGTTGGGCATGATATTGAGATGGATAGGACCAAGGAGGAGGTGTGGACCAGGAAGGATGAGTAGGAGGGCCCCAAGAAGGTATGGAAGTGGCTTGGCTAGGGTTGTAGTATGCCTTAGATGTCCCTTGCATCCTCTGCTAGTATGGCCTAGGTCCATGTAGTCTCCTTTGGTTCATGAAATAAAGTGGTTCAATGGCTCCTTCGGCCCCTTGGTATACATCTTTATGTCTGGGCAAGGGAGGGCATGTATCTGTAGAATGATCTTCTTCACAGACTGAACAAACCTCTATAGAATTCAATGGACATCTGTTCCTAGGATGCCTTATGGTGCAGCTAGGACAAAAAATGGCCAAAGCCCTCTCTGCTTCCTCTTGTTTACTTTTGATATGCAAGGTATCCATTTGCATGGCAAGAGTCTCCAACATCTCACTCTTGAAGTCTTCCAGCATGTTTCCAAGTTCACCTTTGAGGGATGAACTGGATGAGGAGGTACTAGCTATGGGTTGACTCCCCCTACCTCTCTTTATGGCTGCCCTAGAATGGTTTCTAAAAGCAGTTTTTATGTCTTCATAAGGTAGTTGGTAGATGTCTACTCCAGCCAGTAGATGGAGGGTATTTAGAAGGTCCTCCAAAATTCCCCTGAGCCAAACCAACTTCAGATATTCGAGGTCAAGTGTGCACCTGGCCCTTTTATAACTGAGCTGGAACAGCTCCTCATAATCTTCCAATGATTCATCACTTCCCATGGTCATTCGGAATATTTCTTCCCTGGTGTCTTTTGACCTACAATAGTCTCGATATTTGTTATTAAATGCCTGCTACATTTGGCCCAAGTGGTGATGCTATTGTCAAGTAACCCAATGAACCATCGCAATGCTGCATCCTTGAG
>APFE031487083.1:0-45981 GCA_000404065.3 Pinus taeda
AATATAGCTAAAGCTGGTTAATTTAGTTTAGTTTTTCTTAGTTCATTTAAAATGATATATTATTTAAAGTTGTGTTTCCTTTATATTTAAAATGATACATTATTTTTAACATTTTATGTGTGTCAATTAGTTAAAAAATTTGTAATTTGAGGAACTCTTTTATTATGGCAATAAGTTCTATTGTTGTCTACAACATTTCAAAAGTTTACCAAGTCTTACGCTTAATGGATTTGTAGGTTCGTAGTGCATTCACCAGAAAGTTCACAGTAGCCAAAAAAGGTTGAGATATCCAAAACAAGAGATTACCAAGAAACCAAAAAACCATCAAGATATACACAACCTATAGCCATAAGAAATTAGAAAAGGTTGTCGGTGCATGGGTCCACCCCCCATGGGGTATATTTATCCTCCTTGGCGATAGTATTCATTTGATTGGCCCAACTGATTTGGGTTTGCATTGGCCATGTGGAGTTAAAAGTCAATTCTCTCTCCCATCATCCCCAATTTACAAGAAGATTGGCTTACCTTATTCCCAGTCCAACAAGAATGTAATGTGATCACATAGGGAAAGGTGGATAACAATATTTGAATCCGAGAAACCAATAACTCAAAATCCCAGCCCTTAACCACTTTTGAAACAAGGGTACCCTAGATAAATTTCTGAGTTGTGGATATGGCCAGTTGGGAATCTCCATCCACTTGGATATTAGAAAAGCCTTATTTGCTTGCGCTCTGCAAACCTTGTTCTAGAGCAATAAACTCTACAACATTGTTGTTGGTGATTCCAAAGTTGCCAACATATATCCTTAGTATTTCCACGCCAGTCCTTGAATAATCCTCCATACTTGGTTGGGCTTGGATTTCCTTTGGCAACCCCGTCAAAGTTAAGATTGGAAAAACCAAGGGGCGGGGGAGTAAATTGAGGAGGGGAGTTTATCATCTTGGGAAATGGATTAATTGTATTTTATGTTCCGTGCTTGTTTGAAGAGTTCCCACCCCCTTGCAACCAACACCACAATAGTTTGGCTCCCAAGGCTTTGTTAAGCATTTATGGATCCCTCAATCCAAGGCCCCCTACCAACTTTGGTTAACATACCTTCTCCCAAGCCACTATAGCCCACTTCCTAGTGTGCTTAGTGCCTTGCCACAAGAAATCTCAAAATTTGGTAGTGATAGCTTTATAAATCAGCGTATGCGTTGGCAATGCTGAAATTTGGTATAGCAGTAAAGCTTGAAGAACATCTTTGATCAAGGTCACACAACCTTCCAAGTTCAAAGATTGGAAGGTCTACTTGCCAATTCGATTTGAGATCCTCTCAAGAATGTCTTGCCAACAAGAAGCACATAAAAAAAATTCTACCTGTGAGATAATTTGTTCGTTGGTTGTTGATCAATGATGAAAGGTTTCTTTACTATGTTTATAAGCAATTTATTCTTAATAACACTTATTTCTCAATCACCCAGTCACTCTTCCCACCTCCCCCATTGGATTTCATCTCAATAGTTTTCCCAGATCACAACTCTATTTTGGCTTGACTTCTCTGTATTTCAGATCTTGTGCTTGTGGATTTATCATGATAGTAAGGACCTAGTGTGTCATAAGTAAGGAAATGTCAATATTTCTCCAAGAAAACACATCCATCATGATGGTCTACTATGCTAAATCTCCCATGTGACCACCACTCTTCCTCCAAACCTTGCACTAGTTTTTCCTCTACAAAGGGATTCTTAGATAAAAACTAGAAAATATGCCGTTGGTGTTCTGGCTGTTCTTGTAAGAGAGTTAAGAGGATTAATTGCAGTTAATGCATGGTGAAAATCGATAACTGAAAATTAATATGCTTTATAAATGCATGGTGAAAATCGATAACTGAAGATTAATAATTCCCTCTACATGCTTCATAAATGCATGGCCATCCCATGGAACTTTGTTATTTCCAATTATTATGGCCATTCCCTTTTTGAGGATACTCCAGGCTTTGAAAATACATAGGCTACATAGATCGGTTTAGGATTTAGTGTCACAACAGCAACAATAGCTAAGAAGTATGGAAGAACAATTGCACCTTTTTGTTTCTGCTAAAAAGCAGTTAACAGAAGACTGTAAACAAGAATTTGACTTTTGGTTTTGGCTCCATTTCCTTGTTAATATAAGCAGTCCTCATTTACAATGTCATTTTATAACATACTGCCGAAGGTTACAGAAGGAATAACAGAGAGAGTGGGGAAATTGAAGACAACATACAGTTTTGGCATCAAAGATATGCAAAATCTAGCTTGTGCACTTGATGAAACGTCCCTGTCAAGTTTTGAGAAGCTCAACTTAATAGTATCTAAACAGTCTTCAGCTCTAGATGATGTAAGATTCTACTTTATCACAATTCACAAAGTAGTGAAGTGAAGAGTGGATTTATATATATTTTACCTGTGTGCAGGTTTTGGCCATTGCTGTTTCAGAGGCTGATGCAATGCTCGAACCAACTCAGACTCTGTAATCAATATTACCAGCTATGTGTACTCTAATAGAGTAATCCTTTGCCACAAAATGTTGTTGCTTTGATTTCTTTCATCTAAAGTCTCTTTCAAGCTACCCTTCAATAGCATTTTAATTTTACTGAAAACATGGAACATGCTTATCATTTGGGTTACTAACGATATCTATTTCATGTATTTTAATTGATACACAGTCACATCGTGGCACTTTTAGATCACATTTTTTACTACTCCGTTAGGAACAATTAGAAAATATTTTTTTTATGGGAATTTACACAAAAAAATTCATAAACAAGAAAAACTTACTATGGCTATATATATATATATATATAGTTTCTTCTTGATCTGAGTTCAAATTTTTACAAATCATCACTTTTTGAGTGAATAGAAATAACCACTGCGACAGTAAAAGAGGCACACCAGAGGCTAGAGAACATAATAGCTCAAAGAAAGGAGTAGCGAATCCAATACAATGCATATGTCAACAGCTTTAAAAGTTTCCTTGGCTCAAATCTTTCCACTTCAATCAACAAAAATATGTGTCCCTTCCATTGGTCTCTTCAAAGAGCATTCAAGCACCTTCAGGGCTTTTGCTATTTAGTCATCTCTTAGCTCTCTTGCAGAGTGCATGTTTCCATTTGTCTTTGCCCTTTCTGGAAGGAGTTCATATGCCTGCAAAATTCAGGATCAAAAATAAGGAGTAGTCTACAAGACAATTAACACTTTATCACAAGCATAAAAGGACAAAACATCATTCAGTGAACATCAACAAATCATGAAGAGGGCATGTTTAAAATAACATAACAATCTACTACGCTATCATATACTATTCCATGGAAGCAAATCAACTTGATGAAGTCATGAAAATCCAATGAGATGTTTGACTAGAGGCAAGGAATAAAAAATCCAACAACAAAAAACACAATGATAAGGTCCAAACCTCGTTGGCTTTTGATCATCTAACCAAAACTTTATAAAGATGTAAAATATAAAAATCTATAAATCTAATAAACATCGAACCATGAACATAGGTATGAGAACATTTTAAGTATAAAAATCAAACATGTTACATGAACATAAATAAGTAAAGAGATTCTATTTGAGAGCGAGCAAATTTTTCAGTGACCATGAACAGATTATGAAAAAGGCATTTTCATAACAACATAACAATGGGAAAACATA
This sequence comes from Pinus taeda, assembly GCA_000404065.3. Lineage (NCBI taxonomy): Eukaryota > Viridiplantae > Streptophyta > Pinopsida > Pinales > Pinaceae > Pinus > Pinus taeda. The sequence goes on from APFE031487083.1 coordinate 3,676, forward strand.
AATATACTTATCATATGATAAAGGGCCACCCAACGACGCCATGATAACCTAGCTTATCTTTCTTTACGCATACCTCATGTCCCATATATTAAAATGGCAAGTCAAAAACGATCTCCCCAGAGTCAAGACCAGATCCCCGAACTTGGAGGAGTCCATTAAAGCAGAAAGTCAGGTTGAACGACTTAGATCTGAGTTGAGTCAGTATGCTGACTTGAATCGCTATGTTACCATATCATCAAGTTCAGTAGAATAAATTCGATCATCCTTCTCTATTTACAGTCATAATAATTGAAGCCTATATCTTAACAATGGCTTTAACAAGAGCAGCAATGTAGATATTCTTTATATTACAGGGTTTCTCTTGGATGGCCAACTCTGCTGTGTTTCTCAACTATGATCAGTAAGGTAGGCCAGGTTAGTTTTAGCTTTTGGGACTTATAGGTATATGGCTAGGGTATGGATAGCAATTTGTAAAGATTTGATGAAAAAACAGAAAGGACGAATAGTGAGGACAATTGCCAAAAACAGAGATGATTTAAAACCTTGGGATCATGCGCTGTAGGCCAAGGTGAGGATTTGAATTGCAAGATATGATTCATGTCTTTCTTTGTAATTTCAATATCTGTGGTGTTTTGTGTATCTTAGGTGGGAAGTTGTTTGATAGAGCTCCTACTACAAGCAAGCTTCATACAACCTCCTGTTGATCAGTCTACAGGACCTTCAGAAATTAGATCTGCATTTAAGCACACAATGGGGACAGTAATGATGGGACAGAAATAAATCTTTCCTATACGAATTTTGCGTTTATTACTTTGTAATTTACTTGCACCATATTCTATTATTTTTGCGTTTGTAAAGTATAGTTGAGGAAGTTATTTAATCTTAGATAACGATCCCTATTCATAAATATTTTTGTTGTTTTTATTATACTTAAATAGGTTGTGAAGAGATATGGTGTTATTGAATGTGATCCGCGTGGAAATTGCGACGCCCATATAATGAACTAGGATCAATGGGGATGTTAAGTAAGCGTTTAAAAGGGAATGTCAAACAAAAGGGCCTAATTTTATGTCATTAATGAGTTACTGCAAGATCTCAAATTCATCTACCATAATTCAAAGCTTGTGTGCACTGTGGACACCAAAGCCTAATTTTTCTTGTTGTATGAAGATAATGACCTTGTGTAACTAAGAGCAGTGGTGAAGATTTTAACTGTGATGATATGGCTGAATGTATCAATAAAAATGATTATGAATGGGAAGTCCAAAATATGAATGATCTTGACATTAACAACAAAGCCAAAAATGTTTCTAATATATTGGAACACACCCAATATGGTGGAAAAAGTGTATGGTGGCTCCATAATCCATTGTTTTCAAGATAATGAATTATTTAGTATTGTACCTAAATTATAATTGCCCCCTTGTTGCAGTAGACCCATAGAAGACGGAATTAGAAAAAGTATCATAGAAGCACCAGTAGACTGTTTGAAATCTACTTCACAGCCTAGACTTCAAGGGAAAAGGCGGCAAGGAGAGAGTGCATGTTATGCCTAAAATACACTTAAGGAAGAAGCAAAAAAAGCGACTGAATGTAAAATAGAAAGACCCATTACATGAAGAAGTAATGTGAAAAGACTGAAGATCCCATATGTCTATTGCCATCAACACTTTGATGGCAAAACTGTTAAGGAGGGAGGGCATGTTGTGCCCAAGAGCTTAATCGACCAGGATCACCTGACAAGGTTGTCATCAAAAGTAGTTATTGATGAGATTGTGCCTGCATAGGTATCAACAGTTGATCAACATCAAGCTGATGATCCTATATGATAGTCTCTGCAAAAACACAGTTACAATTTCGGGGTTCCTCTCTGTGTTTGCAGGCTTCTACCTTCCACATGTAGCCTTATGGAGACTCCAGGTCAGGACTCCCACCAACAACATTTCTAGGAGACCACCTCATGCATACATACGTTGCAGGTCCTCGGTCTTCCACCAAAAACATGTGTTGAGTCCAACATTGTCACTCATAACAGACAGGGCCTTTGCTTTCTGTCAAAAACATTTGCAGGAGTTTGTTTTATGCCAAAAGCATTTGCTGGCATCCAACTTCTTCTATTAGCATTTGTGGAGTCTGCCTTCCACCAACAGCATGTGTGGGAGTCTGCTTTCTGCCAACAACATTTGCAAGGTGTCAGACTTTTGGCAATAACAATTATGGATGTCCATCTTCCACCAACATTGTTGGGAGTACCCATGCTTTGGGGAGAAACCTAAATTGGTTTTTCTTTGCTAGTTTTGTCAGAAAAGTGTTCAAGTGCAGCGAAGTACCCATGCATTTTTGTTAGTATTATCACCATGGAGGACTTTTTTCTGCTCCTTATCCTGTTATTGATTTCTCCAGCGTGCTTAAATGGAATCCAGTACCGCTTGTGATAAAAAACATTATAGTTTTGTTTCAACGTTCCTGATTAATAATACTTTGAGTACACTTTTGTTTTGATTCTAGTTTTGAGTCTCTCGTACTGTCCATGTATTGTGACCCTCTGAATTCTTGGGACATTTGACTTCTGTATCCTCTCCTCCCATTTAGTGTTGATTGCTTTCCTCAGGTGCATCAGTATTTTATCATAAAATACTTTGCCTTGCTTGTGATTACCTTGTGAGTAATTGTGCCATCTATTATTTAATGCTTGGTCTTAAAAGCTGGCTATACTTGTTCAAAGCCCTTGCCAGTTCTTGTTGCCATGGTTTCATTCTCGATTTGTTGTTATCTTGAAATTTTGTAAACTAGGCACTGATTCTACAGATTCATTTTTGTAACATCATTGAATGCATTGTCCAAAGTAGTGGGAGATTAAATTTCCATGCATCTATATGCTTGAGAGTTAATGGTATTTTACTTAAATCAAAATTTCCAGCTATTCCATATTTGACATACTGCTTGAAAAGCTTTGCATGAAGTGATTGCAAAACAGAATTAAGGGTTTCAAGCAACGGGATTGCAGATCGCGATAAAGCGAATCCAAAAAAGAGAAGAGATGGGAAGGAGTTTGCAGGGTCAGCAGATCCACCTGTCTATGCTAGTGAAATGGTAAACCTGTGGATTAAATAAAAGAGGCAGGGCCTTAAATTTTCCCCCCTGTCAATTGCGCGGCCAGGAAATATGATTCCGATGAAAAGAGTACTAAAATTCCAGATATGGATAAGAAAAATATTGGGAAGCCTCAATTTTATTTATTATGGAGGGAAATGTAGCAGGAAGGATAGAGGGAAATGTTCATGTAACAGGTCAGAAAGAAAAAATGAAGGGTTTATCTTAGATATTTCAATGGAAAATCTCAAAACCCCCCAACCAAAAAGGAAATGAAGGGATAACAACGACAATTGTACCACTGTTGTGATGAAAGATTGGGAGGTGGAGTCGTAAAGAACGAAGGCAAACTTTCCAGGGAGATCTCTGACGACCTGATCTGCAGCGTAGGGGCCCCGATCCAGTGCTCTGATCTTGTACCTGAGATGCGAGCAGCAGAGCGGAGGAATTGCAGAGCGGGAGGCGCCTAGTCGAGGACAATCGGGGAATTCCTCTATTTCGAATTGGAAAAATTCCTCCGCGGCAGCGATCTGTCAGCGAAATTTCAAGATGCCAGCTCGGATCCGGAGTGAATGCGGACCGGAGGAAGGGGGCGGAGGAAGGGGTCCGTGGAAAAATCAGGGAGTGAATGCGGAGCGGAGGAAGGGGTGGCGGAGGCAGGGGAGCGTGGCGGAGGGCAGAGGGATTGCCGGCCGCCAGAGCCGGACAATTGTCCGGGCGGCGACGGAAACGGGCAATTCCTCTGCCCAGGTAGACTACTCCCTACATATATTATAAACAGAGAGAGGAAAGATATATTACATTTGCTTACCTTCGAAAAGAAGGCGTTGCAATCCAAAGGGTAGCCTTGTTTTGAGTTCCAGCGATAGCTTGAGTTCTTTTACCAGATCTATAGATCTGACCCAGAAAAACATTGAATTCCTAGAAATCAATTTAATCGAGTTTTGAAAAGGGCTCAGAGAGGTGACAAGCTCAACTTCTCAACTTTCTCACTAGTGGCTTCCCTAGCATCGATCTACTTCAAAACCCCGAGAAACCCTTAAACCCTTAGGACAATGCGCCACATCTCCCAAGGTTTTAAGCAAGGGCTCTTGCTTAACATCTGTAGCTTCTCTATGACAAGGTTCTTGTTCAGTAGCCACAACTTCACCATTATAAACAATGCTCCTATTCATGAGTAAACCCTTGGCTACACTAACAATAATATTTCCAACAATGGGCGCAAATTCGACTTGAGTTCCGCCCTTGACAGGAGTCTAACCCTTGATGACAATGGGCTCCTCCATATGATGCTTTGTTCTTTCCACGAGACCCCACTAGTAGCCCTCTCTTTCCCTTGTAGTTTCATCGTCGACGTCCGACTTGGTGATTGCAAGGTAGGTCGTATAAATATTCATTTCGAGCACTATTTCTTTCTTTTCTCCATTTCCAAAACCTTGACCATTACCAGAACAACTATTAACACTGCCATTTTCATCTGCATCGGTCCCGGCCAAGGGAGCGCATATATCAACCAGATCAAATTCCTTTGGGAGAGGCTCGACCTCGCCACCTTGGTTGCGCATAATAGGATGGACAGTGTGACCCTGGCGAAGTAAGCGCTTGACCAGTGAGAAGGCCACGAACCCTGTTGCTTCAGTCACACAAAGAGTGGTTTTGTGTGTGAGTGTTGCAAAGGCCATTTTTTGCATTCCTACCAATTTTCGATTGCAACTTGTTTACCATTTACTATCAATAGGCTTTTGAGATTTTTTTCTGGGGTAAGGATAGTATAGTTTTAGGATGAGATCATAAGATCGTCAATAATGGATGGAAAAATAATTTGACGAATCGATGTTGTTATTAAGATCCTAATCTTTACAATTGACTCTCACTTCCAACTCCTTAGACTATAAAAATGAAATTTGTGATTTAATAAAAAATAAATTCCACATAAACCAATTAATTTAAACTTCAATTAAATTTAAAATATATATAATTCTCATATACTAAATAAAAATGAATAAAATTATTAAATATGAAAAATTATTCAATATTTATAATTTATTCTAGATAATAAAAGAAATTAATATAGAATTCTTATCACTAAACCTACTATTACTGACTTGCCATTATTAACCTATTAAAAAATAATATTAAAATATTAAAAAAATATATATATTATATATATATATATATATTATTTAATTAGAATTTTATTAACAGATATACCTTTTACAGCATTGCTTTTAAGTACATGATAGATTTATATAACTCAATATGAAATCAATCAAAAACTAAACTGATAACAAATCAACCTGAAATAAAATTGTAAAATCTCTACTCTCAAATATTTATGTTCTTCTATACTCCCGCCTGGAGAGTCGAAAGCCTCCTTTATATTGTTACATAAAGTTTATATAAAGCTTTTGCATCTAAAGCCTTCCTCCTTTATCATGTTACATGTAACACACAAAAATAAAAATATAAAGATGTATCTGTGATACTGCAGGATTTAGGGTTTTTATTGCGATAATCTTGATGCTTCAATTTTTTTAATATATTATAATCAATATTAATTATTTTTTAAAACAATCTAAAAATATGAATTATTTCTAAAACAACTAATATAAAATTATATAACAATAAATCCAATTAAATTCTTTTCGCATCCGACTATTTCCCCTAAACTGCAAATTCAATCTCTTAATACAGAGATTTTGATAAAATCCAGTGTAAATTCTTCTCATATCCACTAGTTCCCTAAACTGCAAATTCATTTTCTTAATACAGAGATTTTGATAAATCCAATGTAAATTCTTCTCATATCCACAGTTCCCCTAAACTGCAAATTCATTTTCTTACTACAGATATTTTGATAAACTAGATCACTGGGGAAATAATAAATTCTATGTAAAGACATATAAAACTAACTAATAAATGGTGTTTCAATTCACCAAATAATTTTATGGTAACAAAAATTCATCTTACTGTCTCCAGTCCCAAAAGAATACCACGGACCAAGAAGCTATCAGGGATATGAAAACAAACAGCAGAATGAAAGACACTGAGCAATGTCCACAATAAACGTTGCAACAACCCATCAGGAAATAAAACATGATAAAACTACCCATCAGGTGGCTGCACTACTATACTGTTTTTACAACCAATAAACAATCTCAGCATTCCTCATAACATAAAGACTACACTGCTGCATTTGTGTTCTTTGTAAAACAGAACGGTCATCTTATGAAGAGGTTTCTATTCAATTGTGCTCAGCTGCTCAAGAACTCCCCCACCTCTTCGCACTTTGGGACCGTTACCATTAAGCTTGTTCAAAGACTTCAAATTCTCTCAACTACAGTTCTGTTAGGTTGTTTTAGTAAACTTGACTCGATCAAGATATTGTTAGGTTGTTTTAGTAAACTTGACTCGATCAAGATATTGGTGGTATTATGGGTCCAGGTATATGAGCATCTATAATTTTTGTCCATAGTATTCATCTACAATGAAACCTATTTAAAAGATCGAAAAATCAAAAGTAAATTGTCTATATAGCCATGGAAAACACAATAACAATATATTTAGACAGCACCATCTCTCCTGGTGCTCTGTGATCCCAGCAAGCTCTGTATCTCAAATTACTTGACTCGATCAAGATATTGGTGGTATTATGGCTCCAGGTATATGAAGCATCCATAATTTTTGTCCATAGTATTCATCTACAATGAAACCTATTTAAAAGTTCGAAAAATCAAAGGTAAATTGTCTATGTAGCCATTGAAAACACAATAACAATGTATTTAGACAGCACCATCTCTCCTGGTGCTCTGTGATCCCAGCAAGCTCTGTATCTCAAATTTTTTTGCAATTTTCCGTGTACGAAGTTTTGTCAGCTGCCCCCATCCTTGTATGATCTTGAGCTTTTTACACCAAGAAGCATCAACCACCTCCAAAGATATCAATGTTTCAAGGCATAACAGCTTCTCTACTTTTTAATACCGGCTGATATTTAACTCTGGAACTTTTGCCCAGCTGGAAAGCCCTCCTAATTGCCTCAATTCCTTACAGAAATACACGATCAGACATAGGCAAATAAGTTGTCCTGGGGCTTCTGCTTCCCTATAGTCTTTGGAATGAATGTCTCATAACACAAAATTGGAAAACAATTGAATATATACCTGAGACAGATCCCGAGCAGCCCATTCCTACATATTTCCTACCAGAACATTTCTGAACGCACCCCTTGCCTCGCAAATGTCGGTTATTAAGGTACTGACCTCCATGAACTTCGGTTATTACCTGTTCATAGAAGAAAACTATACAGATCTATCATACTTGGCAAAAACAAACTTGAAAGGTCTACAGATCTATCACTGTTCATCAATTACCAATTCATTCAGATAAAGTATATGCTACAAATCTATCATACTTGTAGTCAACAAATTTGATAAATTCATTTTCAATGGAAGACAAACATTGAAATGATCGAAACACTTACACATGACAATCGCTCCAATAAATCTTGAATCAATGTTGTCGGTCGTTTGCAGCAAATTACTACAGAGCATTCATATCTCCTCTGCAATATTTCTCCCCCAAATATTTATTTTTTAACATTTGTTCTCTAAATTTATAAACCCTGAACCCATGTTTTATTCTACGAAAAAACAAACAATATGCAGAGAGACGCACTTACCAGTTACATCTGTGTTTTTTCTTTCTAACAAGCGCTCCAAATACTTTTAATGATAAAGGCAAAACCCACCACACGGACTTATAAACCGACCTACAAAATGTATCTGTTGGATGGAACTCGACTTTGTAAAAGATGAGAAGAATGGTATCCCCGCACTTCACCACTCGGTACAGTTCATCCAAGCACCAATTCGATTAAGCATAGGTCGCATAAAAATTTGCAGTTTAAAAGGAGGCAATTTGAATATCAGGTTTTACATGGGAAGAAATGTTGCCTCTTTCCACCAAGTTCAACGAAATTGCAACCCAGCCTCTACCAGGGAACGGTAGAGATGAAAGGGTAAAATGTTCTTGACATCCAGACCACGATGATGTATGAATATATCCTAATCGGCGATGGTAAAAAAGGAAAGGAAAAATGTTTTTGATAGTTGATGAATCAGATAGGATTAGGGCGACGGTAGAGATGAACCAGACCACCATGGTTTGTGAACACATCGGATTAGGGCTACGGGAGAGACGAAACAGACCACCATGGTTTGATAAATAGTCGAGATGCAGTTGGAGGCCGAGGAGGGAAGAGGAAAAGCATTTGTCATTGTGATGGAGCGCGGTTGCCATGGATGGACAGAATGGTAAAGCCAGGTGACTGACAGGACAGGCAAATGCAAAGATGATGAAGTTGAGACAGGTAGGATGACGATACCAAGATAAACATTTTTGACTTTTGATGATAAAATATTCCAATCACCACCCATCGTTTAGTGCTGGACCAGTGGTGACTTTTGATGGGGGTCCTTTCTACACTGATAACGCCGAAGACAACTCACCTCGACAACGACTCTTTTGCTTTCGCAGTTAATTTTCTTCGTATTCTCTTCCATCGATTAACATTACCACTGATATGGATATGTTTATGTGGGGGTAGGAGGGCGGGTGAGCAGCGTCATTCATTAGGTACTAAGTCAATTATTTGACTAGTGTATGGTAAGTCATCGTTAGGGTTATCGTTAGGGTTGGAACAGACCCAATGGTGATTTTTTTTTCACATTTTCACAATTTTAACAAAAGATTTCCATGGTTTTGCAAATGTTGTAATGGTATTTAATGAACAAATTCTATTTCTGATCATATATGTTAATTTATATGATGCATTTTATTAATATGATGGTTGGTTTATCTAAATGATGATGGATTTTGGATGATGCATATGGATGATGGATTTATGATTATATGGGCAATGGTAGGGACATGTTAAATTGTGTCTTTCAAGGTGTGGAGAATTATGTAGGATTTTTATACAATATCCCATTACATATCCATTTTGTATTTCATTATTTATTTTGCGACTCACTTGCAACATATGGTGCCAATCTACATTGTGAGAAAGAATGTTTCTATGTGCTAGCACCTAGATCTCATACTCATTCTCTCGGCACTTGTTCAGAACTCCCGAGGTCTTGTTGGAATTGTTTGGAACTCCATCTAGATCTCACCCAAAACTCATCGATGATACAATATGTATTATCTTCATTCAAGCTCCATAACTTCAGAACTTCAAATACTAGTTTTAATTCAGGAATTCATAAATTCTATGATGAATGTCAAGTCTTCTTTAAGAATGCTACTTATTATTGTGTTCACTCCAATGTAAAAAAAAAAAATTGTTTTTAAATAAACTTGAATCATGAAGTGTACTTCCAATAATATGCTACATTTTTTGTGAATATAGAAAAAACAAACCAATGGCGCTGATGGGAAGCTAACATGGTATCTATGTGGCATCAATTTGGCATTGAAACGGTGCTAAGGCGGTTGTTAGCTACCAACGGTGGTGGCAGTGATGCGGTTATTGGGTGTTAGGACTCTTGCAAAGCCATTATTGGAGTGATATTTAAACCATAACAAAACTCGATAGGCCATCACTTGTCAGAAGTGCTAGAAGATCCATCAAATGGAGGGAAATATCGAGCCATCGACCCAACAACAAATCAAGCATTAGGTGGTTAACCTATCCATTGTTTTCCCCATAGCAACTTCGAGTATGCTAAGGGGGAATGAGATGATAAAGTAAGAATAATTGTCAGAGTCGAGACCAATGTGTTATTGACTGTCATCAGAACGGGTAGATAGAATAGGTGCATTCTTGGGTGAATGGTTTAGCTAGTGATTGATTGTCAATACACTGAGTTAGTTATGCCCAACATGTGGTCCAATGAGGTGAGGCCATGTGGATATATGAAGGATAAGGTGGCCATAGGAACAAATATTTAAAGAGGTATAACTTCTTATCTGGAACTTGTTTTTGGAAGAAGGTTTTATTGTTGGATAGCTCTCAACGAGTAGAAGATGATGGAAGTACCAAAATAAAGTTTCAAATATGTTGAAGAAAATTTAATTCTTTATTAACCTCATCTTCATAAATTAACCTTGAAGATTGGGTCCAGATACCCGACAAACCTAATCAGCTATGAGGGGTTGGATACTTTATGTAAATTTGATCTAATTTCAATTGACACAGTTCGAAGCATTATTGACACTGATATGTGTTGGTCCAATATGTTGAAAATAGCAACTAGAAATGCAGCTAAAAATAGAAGTGCTAAAATTATCACTTGTATAAATAGCATTTTGGGATACGTTCTAATTTTAGTTAGTCCCTAAATTAAAATTGAGAATTAAAATTCGAATTTGATCTTAGCAGTTGTTTGTAAAATAATTAATTAATTCTTCTTGAGTTAATTAGTTGTATAAAATCAAACATGAAGTCTATGTGAAGACATGCAATAGTTTCTCCATTAATTGAGGAAGTTATCCCTTTATTAAAGGAGATCAAGATGAGTTGTACTTTAAGTTGTAATTAGTTAGCTCAATTAACTGAGTTAAGTCCAATTAGATTAGTTCAAATAGTTTGTTGAACTAATTGTGAGTTCAGTTAGTTAATGCATGCATGCATGTAACCGCTGCACTTCAGATAACTAAATATTCTCTCATAAATAACTCATGCATGTAAGTTCAGACGGAGACCCAGTTGAGATCAGATGATGGGACAGTGTACTATTAGTTGAAGGAATATTCCATGGAGGATATCTCTTGCATACAAAAGGAATTCATTCCTTGGAGATTGCGTAGTTACTTTTGGGTTTGATGAGTGTGTGATGAGGCCAATTCACACAGGTCGCAGCATTGAACCCCAAGGAAAATTGCGCAAGGAAATAGGACGCTTGGAGGGCTGAGGAAGGCATATCTTGTGTCTATTCAGTCTGTGAGCTATATTGTTGGATTGTACTGAGAGCAGGATAGCTTGTGAGCTGATACTTTGTGTAATCTGAAATATTTCCACTTGTATGATAATACAGAGATCGGGGTTTTCAGCTAAGGCTTTCCCCAGAGTATTCTTCTGTGTCCATGTGTGATTGCTTTCTCATTCTCAGTTATATGTGTTCTATTTGATCTTGCTCATATTCGATTAAGCTTCCGCGAGTTTGTTGTAGAAGTAGATCTTGTATTTTGCTTTAGTATATTGCATAATTTGTTGATCTACAGTGGGAAATTCTACATGGTATCAGAGCAAAGGTGATCAAAGCAAAGAACAATATAAAAAGAAGGGAGAAGTTCAAAGTTTGAAGTTCCTAATTATAGAAATCGAGTTCTTATCACATCTCAATTTCACCAATGGCGTTCAGTGGTTTAAGACTCTAGTATGCTCTTGATGGTAGCTCAAATTATATAGCTTGGAAGGATAGCATGGAAGCAGTATTAGATGACAACGGTCTAAAGGACTTCATTGATCAAGAAGTCCCCAAGCCAGTAGTAGCTAATGCTACAGAATTGGCAGAATGGAAGAAATGTGTGGCTAGAGCAAGGAGAATCCTCCTGGAGGGAGTTCAAGACCACATTGTCTCAAGCTTCCATGGGAAGGAGACACCATTTTCGATGTGGAAAACATTGAAAGATCTATATCAGAACAACAACGATCAGAGGAAGCTGGCGCTGAAAGACAAGCTTCAGAAAATCAAGTGTGAAAAGGGCGACACGATCTCTACGTATCTGAACAAGCTCACCACCTGCAGTGATGAGCTTGGAAGTGTAGGGATCATGACAGCCGATGATGACATGGTGAGTTTAACTCTCCTCGGTCTTCCTAAGAGTTAGCATAGCTACCAAGACTCGGGAAATGGAAGAGAGAAACTGCTAGATTGGGAACGACTTTGGTCGGATTTGATGCAGGAGGAGATAAGAAGAAGCACCAGAGATGGATCCTCATCAAAGCAAGATGATGAGGAAAATATAGCCTTAGCGAGTAAGGCGAGGAAGGGGAAATGGAAGGCGTCCCATTCCAAATCCAGTTCTTCCCATGGTGGGAAGAATTTTGACAAATCGAAAGTGTGATGCTTTCATTGTCATGAGGTGGGCCATTATGCTATGAATTATCCACGGAAGAAATCCAAGAAGGGATCCTCAGAGGATCATATGGTGAGGCACTGGCTTCACAGTTTGAGTTGGATTTCTCTCTCATCACATGCATGGTTTCATTCATGGTGGGATGTGTTTGGTACCTAGACAGTGGAGCCTCTTTCCACATGTCTAGCGACAAGAATATTTTCAGTACCTTGGAGGAGAAGGATCTCCAGATGTGGATCGAGATGGGCGATGATGGAAAGTACCATGTTTTAGGTGAAGGTACGGTTGTGTTTCAGAGGGAGCATGGAGCTCCTCTCACCCTAACTGATGTAAAGTATGTATCGGGTCTAAAAAAGAAACTTGTGTCTTTCGCTATGCTAGAAGACAAAGACTATGATGTAGTCTTTAGTAAAGGAAATGTATTCTTGAGGCATATCGGTACTGGAAAGACCAAGAGGATTGGGATTCAAGTTTAGAATCTCTACAGGCTGGAGGTAGATGACTATGCTGCACTGAGTTCCAAAGAAGAGGCGGTGCAAAGCCAAGATGTTGTCGAGCTATGGCATAGAAGATTGGGCCACTTGAACCATGGGGCCTTGAAGATCATGCAGTAGATTTCTGCCGAACTTCCCAAGGGAAAATTGGAGCAAACAGATACAAGCAAAGGTTGTACCTTGGGTAAGTATGCGAAATACTCCTTTCAGGATAGAGACAGTAGAGCTGGAGCAATCCTAGAGCAAGTTCACACAGATGTTTGTGGACCATTCTTTACAGCCTCCACCACTAAACAAAGGTACTATTTAATTTTTATTGATGATTTTTCTCGTAGATGTTGTAGAAATTTCCCACTGTAAATGAACAGATTATGCAATATACTAAAGCAAAATACAAAATCTACTTCTACAACAAACTTTGCAGAATCTTAATAGAATATGAGCAAGATCAAATAGAACACATATAAATGAGAATGAGAAATCAATCACACGTGAACACAAAAGAATAAGTTGGGGAAAGCCTCAGCCTAAAACCCTAATCTCTATAATATCATACAAGTGGAAATATGTCTGGATTACACAAAGCCTTAGCTCGGAAGCTATCTAGCTCTCAGTAGAATCCCTCTGCTACTCATAGAGAGTCAAAGGCTTCTCACAAACCTTCTCCTCTGCCCTCCAAGGCTCCTATTTCCTTGCACATTTTTCTTTGGGGTCTAGTGTTGCCACCTGTGTGAATTGGCCTCTTCACACACTCACTAACCTTTGATCTAACTATGCAATCCTGAAGGAGATAATTCCTTCTGCATGGATGAGTTTCCTATATAGGAAAAATCCTTCAACTGATAGTACAATGTCCTTTCCTCTGATCTCAACTGGGTCTCTGACTGAACTGACATGCATGAGTTATCTATGAGAGAATATTCAGTTATCTGAAGTGCAACAGTTACATGTATGCATGCATTAACTAACTGAACTCACAATTAATTCAACAAACTATTTGAATTAATCTAACTGGACTTGACTGAGTTAACTAAGCTCTCTAATTACAACTCATCCTTATCTCTTTAACTGAGGGATAAATTCCTGAATTAATGGAGAAATTGTTGCATGTCTTCACATAGACTTCATGTTTGATTTTCTACAACTAATTAACTCAAGATGAATTAATTAATTATTAATAAAATAGCTGCTAAGAACAAATTCGAATTTTACTTCTCTATTTTAGTTCAGGGACTAACTAAAATAGGAAGGTATCCCGAAATGCTATTTATAGTAATTCCATTTTTTCCATTCCTTGTTGCTATGTCCAACACTGGTACCCAAACTATTGTTTATAGCAGTGCTATTTTTAGCACTTCTATTATTAGCATTTCTTGTTGCCATTTTCAACACTCCTTATCAACAATAAAGGCATTCAACTCGAACCCGATCTTGAACCTTTGGAATGTTCTGCATGCAACACTTCTCCCAAGTTTGGTTGCTCTAGCAACTTTAGAAACAAAAAAAACTCCCATCTGACCTCTCCGTTGGGCTAGAAACATACTTTGATGTTGAAGCTTCCTCTGCCGCTAACAAGTGCTCCCTCTCTGACCTCTAAGCTGCTGCAACAGTCCATGCATCTCACATTGTTGCACACCTCTATGCCATCTTGCACTGGTGCAACACTCCTGTGCCTCTCGCATTGCTGCAACTTGCTAGCTCTACACAGTCTTGGGACTCCTGCATTTTAGTTCTCTCTGCCACTCCATCTGCATCTATCTCTACCCACTCATTTAGTCCTGCTACTCCTCGTTAGGGCTCCCGTAGCAAAGTCAAATCCAAAAGGTTGGGTACCTCAAGGATCCAGCCCCTATTTCAACCTTCGTGGGACAATCACTCCACATCGCCCCACCTTCCACCTGGAGGTATGGCTGCATGTGATGCCTCTGCCCACTTGGCTCAAAATTTCCCCCTATTGGAAGTCTTTGCATGAGTAGATGTCTCTACTTGATCTCCTCTCGGCTTCTCTAGTTGTGGCTGCTCCACAACCTCCTGAAGCTGCTTCACCAATTGTGGCTCCTCCATAATTGTCTGAGACTTCTTCTGGCACTGCATGTTGAGAGGTAATGTACTCTCCCTCTCAACCACCAAGTCTCCAATGGTTGTTTTGCTCCTCAAGGCTTTGCATGCATCTTGAACCTCAAGAGCATATAAGTTCTTGACTTGTGAACCGATCTACTTCACCTATCTCGCGGTGACGTGTCTAAGGAAAACCTTTCCCTTACTGAAGGCTACATCATAGCCCTTGTCTTCCAGCATGGCGATCGAAACCAAATTTTTCTTTAGTCTTGATACATACTTGACATCGGTCAAGGTAATGTGAGCTCCATGCTCCCTCTGAAAAACAACCGTACCTACACCTGAGACACTATACTTTTCATCATTACCCATTGCTATGAGTATCTGGAGATCTTTATCCTCCAAGTTACTGAACAAACTCTTGTCACCAGTCATGTGGAAAGAAGCTCCACTATCAAGAAACCAACCACTTCCCACCATGGATGAAACCATGCATGTGAAAAGTGTGAAATCCAACTTGAACTATGAGGCCAGTGCTTCACCTTCTGATCCTTCCACGGATCCTTTCTTGGAGTTCCTCAGTGGACAATTTGTAGCAAAATGGCCCACTTCATGACAACGAAAGCATCACACTTTTGATTTTTCAAATTTCTTCCCACCATGGAAAGAACTAGATTTGGGAGGAGAATCCTTCTCCTTCCCTTTCTTTGCCTTACTCACTAAGGTGAAATTTTCTTCATCCTCCTTGGATGAAGAAGATCCATCTCTGTTGCTTCTCCGTATCTCCTCCTGCATCAAATCCGACCAAAGTCGTTCCCAATCTGGCAGTTTTTCTCTTCCATTAATTGAGTCTTGGTAGCTATGCCAGCTCTTAGGAAGACCGAGGAGTGTAAGAGTCACCATGTCATCATCAACAGTCGTGATCCCTACACTTCCAAGCTCATCCTTGCAGGTGGTGAGCTTGTTCAGATATGTATAGATTGTGTCTTCCTTTTCACACCTGATCTTACGAAGCTTGTCTTTCAGCGCCAGCTTCCTCTGATCGTTGTTGTTCTTATATAAATATTTCAATGTTTTCCACATCGAAAACATTGTCTCCTTCCCATGGAGGCTTGAGACAATGTGGTCTCGAACTCCCTCCAGGAGGATTCTCCTTGCTCTAGAGACACATTTCTTCCATTCCGCCAGTTGTGTAGCATCAGTCGGCTTGGGGACTTCTTGAACAATGAAGTCCTTTATACCATTATCCTCTAATACTTCCTCCATGCAATCCTTTCAGGCTATATAATTTGAGCTACCATCAAGAGCATACTCGAGTCTTAAACCAATGAATGCCATTGGTGAAATTGGGATGTGATAAGAACTCGATTTCTATATTCAGGAACCACAAACTTCAAACTTCTCCTTCTTGTATATTTTTCTTTGCCTTGATCACCTTTGCTCTTATAACATGTAGGAATTTCTCACTGTAGATCAATAGATTATGCAATATACTAAAGAAAAATACAAGATCTACTTCTACAACAAACTTTGTAGAAGCTTAATTGAATATGAGCAAGATCAAATAGAACACATATAACTGAGAATGAGAAATCAATCACACATGAACACAGAAGAATACTCTGGGGAAAGCCTTAGCTTAAAACCCTGATCTCTGTAATATCATACAAGTGGAAATATGTTCGGATTACACAAAGCCTTAGCTCAGAAGCTATCTAGCTCTCAGTACAATCCCTCTACTGCTCATAGATAGTCAAAGGCTTCTCACAAACCTTCTCCTCTGCCCTCCAAGCCTCCTATTCCTTGCGCAGTTTTCCTTGGGGTCCAGTGCTGCCACCTATGTGAATTGGCCTCTTCACACACTCACTAACCTTTGATTTGACTGCGCAATCCTGAAGGAGATAATTCCTTCTGCATGGATGAGTTTCCTATATAGGAAAAATCCTCCAACTGATAGTACAATGTCCCTTCCTCTGATCTCAACTGGGTCTCTAACTGAACTGACATGCATGAGTTATTTATTGAGAGAATATTCAGTTATCTGAAGTGCAACAGTTACATGCATGCATGCATTAACTAACTAAACTCACAATTAATTCAACAAACTATTTGAATTAATCTAACTGGACTTGACTCAGTTAACTGAGCTAACTAATTACAACTCATCCTTATCTCTTTGACTGAGGGATAAATTCCTCAATTAATGCAGAAACTGTTGCATGTCCTCACATAGAATTCATGTTTGATTTTCTATAGCTAATTAACTCAAGATGAATTAATTAATTATTAATCAAACAACTGCTAAGACAAATTCAAATGTTACTTCTCTATTTTAGTTCTGGGACTAACTAAAATAGGAAGGTATCCTGAAATGCTATTTATATCAATTCCATTTTTTTCATTCCTTGTTACTATGTCCAACACTATTACCCGAACTGTTATTTATAGCAGTGCTATTTTTATCACTTATATTTTTAGCATTTCTTGTTCCTATTTTCAACAGATGCTGGATCTACTTTATGCAAAATAAGGATCAGACCTTCTTGAGGTTTTGTGAGTTTAAAGCCTTGGCAAAGAAAGAATCTGGAAAAAAAATAAAAGACTTGCATAGCAACAATGGTGGAGAGTATGTCTCCCAACAGTTTAAGGATTTTTGTGCTATAGAAGGAATTAAATGGGAGTTAACGACACCCCATAACCCACAACAGAATGGGGTGGCTAAAAGGAAGAACAGATCGATTGTGGGAGTAGCTCAAGCGATGTTGCATGACCAAAGCCTACCACTTCATTTGTGGGTTGAGGCATGCAATACAACAATATACTTGCATAACAGAAGCTCCTACCATATACTGGGAATGAAGACACCTATGGAGGCCTTTTCCGGGAAGCGACTAGATGTGAGTCACTTCAAGATATTTGGATCATCGATTTATTTCCATGTGACCAAAGATGCCCGAAAGAAGCTAGATCCAATAGTTGAGTTGAGGATACTTGTGGGGTACAGTGATACACCCCACAACTATCAGGTGTACCTGCCTACTAGTCAAAGGACAATGGTACATAGAAATATGAAGTTTGATGAAAAGAAATCCATACAAGTATCACTTGAGAGGGAGCTCAAGTTGCATGCAGAGGAGGTACTTTCAGTTCCTAAGGAGGAGGAGCCTCAGATTGATGCAGAGTAGCCGCATGCAAAGGATCTGGGAGTGGAGACATCCATACATGATGAGTCTTCTAGATATGGGTAAAAATGCTCAAGGGAAGTTGACAGGTTGATGATGGATGCGCGAGAGAATGTGGGACAACCATCTTCTCAGTGCAGACAGAGGAGGTCAACTGAGCGGTACACTAGTTACATGGCCCTGGTTGGGGAGTGTGTAGAGTCCGAACCTTCATCATTGGAGGAGGCAGTGCATCAACCAGTCTGGGTTGATGTCATGGTAGAGGAGTACGACTCTATCATTCGGAATAGTGTGTGGGAAGTTGTCCCAAGACCTCAGGACAAGTAAGTGGTTAGTTCCAGATGGCTTTACAAGGTAAAGCAGGTAGCTGATGGAAATGTTGAGAAACATAAGGCAAGGTTTGTTGCCCAAGGTTTCTCACAGATCGAGGGGATCGACTATGATGAGACCTTTGCTCCTGTAGCAAAGTACTCATCTATCAGATCGATGTTGGCACTATCAACTCAGATGGGTTGGAAGATCCATCAGATGGATGTGAAGACCGCGTTCCTCAATGGGAAGATTGAGGAAGAGGTGTACAATGAGCAGGTGAAAGGTTTTGAGACCTTCGATTGTGAGTCACATGTGTGCCGACTCAAGAGGGCTTTGTATGGGCTAAAGCAAGCACCTCGTGCTTGGTACACTAGGATTGATAGCTATTTCATTGGGTTGGGCTTCACCAAGAGTGAAGCAGATGCGAACCTTTACCACATCATGGTAAAAGGTAAGCCATTTATCATTGTTCTTTATGTGGATGATATGATTTTGATAGGTGATAATCAGTTGATCAAGTCTTGCAAGGAGGACCTTGCAAGACGATGAAAGACATCGGTCTTATGCACTACTTTCTAGGCATGGAAGTGTGGTAGAAAGATGGGGAAGTATTTGTGTCTCAAGGCAAGTATGCCAATGAGATACTCAGGCACTTCCACATGGAGAAGTGCTAGCCCATACAGACTCCTCTAAGTGGGAACTGGAGGAAGGAGGATGCCACTTCAGGTGAAGTATTAGTTGCTACTATTTATCAGTAGCTTGTGGGTTCACTTATGTATCTAGTGAACACATGACCAGACTTATGCTTTGCGGTGAACCAACTGAGTCAAGCTATGGTTCAACCTACCAAGTTGTTTTGGAAGGAAGCAAAGCATGTGCTGAGATACCTCAGAGGCACATTTCAGTTGGATTGTGGTACAGAAAGACAGAGGGAGTGAAGATTCAGGGCTTCACAGATGCAGTTTGGGCAGGGAGTCCATCAGACCGGAAGAGCACTTTTGGAGGAATCTTCAACCTTGGTTCATGATGAGCCCTAGAAATGGGTAATTATATGGGCTCATTTTGCCTCTTAATTTGAATTAATCCACCATTCTCATTAGTTTATTGCATGTTTTGGATTATGTTTATGCTAATAGAGTGAATTGGGTTAGTCATTTTGCCATGTAGTCTAATGTGTGCTCTATGTAGATTTTTTGGTCAATTTAGGACAAAGTTAAAGGGTTTATGAGCAAATGGCAGAAAATATTCAAGGAAAACAGGGAAGAGGATTTGTAGGGGTTGTCTCCTTCATTTATGACCCCTTTCCTTGAATCCTCCATCAGCAACTCGGAGCACAAGCAGGCACATTGATGCATCCAAGGGGCAGTCGAGCAAGTAAAGAAGGATTGTTGTTTATCTCCAGTTCTGGGAAGCTGAGCTCCTTGATTTTAGGAGGATTGTTAGAGGACTTTATTTGTATAAATAGGGGGGCTTAGAGCCTTATTAGGTTAGCCGGTCATTAGTAGAATTTTCACACTTTTATGCATCACTTGTTCAACTCATTTTTGAGCTTCTGTTTTGAGAACAGTTTATGTAATGTGACTTTTATTTTTGATAATGGAAATGAAACAGCTTTTGAGCTAGCCTTGATCTCTTTCATAGGGCTGAAGCTCTTGGGTTAGAACCCAACCCAAGCTTCCCAACACCTCTTGCCTTGTACTTATATGTTTTTGCTTCAGCTCATGAGTTAATTTTTGTTACATAGATTCATTTTACCTTGTTTAGAATAGGTTGCTTTTGATGGTTTGCATAGTTGCTTTTGTTTCAATTGTTGAAGTAGGTTCACACAGTGATAGGCTAAGATTCAAAAAGGCAAACAACAGGCCCTGATCTCTTTTCTCCCTTCCTGGGATCATGATTTGAGGTCTTGGCACCATTGTTGCCACCAAAAACACAGTTTTACTCTTCCATGCAATTTCTAGTGTGATGATTTGATTTGAAAGTTAGCGTATTGCTTCAGATTGAGTTTTTCAAGATCATTTACTATTTTTAAAATAGATCTCTTTGCATGCTTTTCTGTTCAAAGGTTACTGATCTGCATTTTCTATTTGTAGGTCAGAAATTAGGTCAAGCTAGAGAAATTTCTGTTTTCATGGTATAATTAGTCCTTTATTTGATCACCTTTCATAAGTAGATGTGTAGATCTCTTTCAGGGCACCTTAGCTCACCATACATCCATAAATCAGCCAACACCAACTCACTTCTCACAGATTTCCCAAGTCATTCGCAACATTTCGCCAATCTGCCCTAATTTCTGCGTTTTTCTCCATAAGCTTCCCTCTTGCCATTTGAACAAATCCAAGCATCATGTTCCCTCTTGATCTTCCTTAACAAACTCCAGAAAACTCAAAACCTTCATCTAGCCTTCAGTTACCCTTTCCCTTCATATTTCCACCTTCAAACCCTCAAAAAATAGCTTTTGGCCTCCTCCTGTAGATCCTCCTATAGATCCCCTACAACCTCCTGTAGAATTTCCTGTGAGTAATTTTTCGAAGTCTGATTACAATGGAAGTATTCAAAAGGGTACTAGGGGCTTCTTAAGACCTCTCCAAACCTTCCTCCACCTCTGTGAAAACCAAATCCATTCTCCATCGCCACCAAACCTCTGCCACAGTCACAAACAGACAAAAGCTCATGCCTAACAATTTCACTTAAAACACATAGAAACACAAAAAGATGTTTTTTTCTCATTTTATTTCAAAAGTAGTTTAAATAGATGTAATTCACCTTCCCAGTAGTTAATGGCATTCATCTCATCAGTTTCTATCTCTTTTTCTGCAAAAGTAGGGTTAGTTGGATAAATTAGGGTTTGCTAAGGTTTGCCTTACATTCCAGCCTTCTTTCTCTTTCTGTAAATAGAATAGCCTCTATAGAGTTAGCTTTCTTTCATCATGGTTAAAAGCTTCTTCTGGAAATTCATAGAAGCTGGCTTGAGCTCCTAGTGATCTTGCGCTAGCTGACCAAGTGACAGCCTACAGTAAGAGCTAGTACTTGTGCATACAACACCGTCGCTTCCAAGTTTGTTACGAACTACTAGGTTGATAAAAGTAAAGTAGGAAGCCCCAGGAGTTGCAGCATTATTGTTGCAACACTGGCGCTCACCACTTTTTGGAGCCGTTGCCGGGGAAGCGTCAAAGTATTTTTTGATTAACGCTTTCTTCTATTTTCTACTGCAACATTCTGCTAAGTAGTTTATTTCAGCAAAAGAAGAGTAGTTGTTTCTTTCAATTTCTATATTTCCTTGCTTTTATTTCAATTCTGCAATTTCCATTTTAGCAAAAGTAGATTAGTCATTTCCTTGCTTTCATTTCAATTCTACAATTTCTATTCTAGCAAAAGTAGATTAGTCATTTCAATTCTGCAATTTCCATTTCAGCAAAAGTAGATTAGTCATTTCCTTGCTTTTATTTCAATTCTACAATTTCCATTCCATCAAAAGTAGATTAGTCATTTCCTTGCTTTCATTTCAATTCTGCAATTTCATTTTAGCAAGTTCATTTCAATTAGTTGCAATTTGTTTGTTCAATCAATTTTAGTTTTGCAGGTACAAGCAGAGAAAAAAAGAAGAAGCAAAAATCACTAAAAAAAAAGGAGATTACTTTTCATGCCTAGTAGGAACAGAGATAATTCAGGGAAATTCCTACCCAACACCCCCACCACATCACAAAGCCACCCTTCTCTCTTATTCAATGGTAGTGATCCAGAAGAACCTATAGGTGAACAACCAGAGATATATGAAGATCCTATAGCAGAAGAAGAGGAAGAAACCATCCCTCCTGAGACCATGGTTGAAAACAAAAATGTTAGGGGGAATGGAGAAAGAATAGAGGGTACCTTTCCCATCCGAGAGACCAATGGGGACACTAAAATGAAGAACATAAGCCCTTCAACCTTACCTCACTTCCATGGGTTGACTACTGAAGATCCTGATACCTTTTTGTTTGAATTTGTTGTTATTTTTCGAACCTATGACTATGCAAAAGATGAGCAAAAGTTGAAATTGTTTCCTTCTACCTTCAAGGATGCAACATTGTGCTAGTTCATGGGGTTACCTAACAGCAACATCACAACTTGGGCTCAGATGCAACAAGCCTTTAATAACAAATACCAGGACTATTGTAGGTCAAAGGATACCAAGGAAGAAATCTTCCAAATGACCATGGGAAGCGATGAATCTGTTATCACTTAGAACTAAAACTGATATATGTAACTTCTCATCCTAGCTCGATGACAAAGGTCAGTGCTAGTCTATTTTTGTTTTAATTTTCTTCCCTTAGAGTCTGAAGTTTTGAAGAGGTTTTGAGTCAAGTTACTCGCAACTCCCATTGGTTCCCCTCCATCCACCATTGTTTTATAGCCACCTGTTATCTTATTTCAATCACCGAGCCTTTTTGTAATTTCGCAGTGCAATCCCGATTAGGCAGTTTCGCAGCGCAATCCCGATTAGGCAGTTTCGCAGCAAAATCCCGATTAGGCAGTTTCGCAGTGCATTATTCAAATTTAAAACTGACAGCGCTGCGAAATCATGGATTCGTACATTTCGCAGCGAATATTTCCTGAAATGTCAAGTCCGTTAGGTGAGTCATAGGCCGTGTCTTCTCATGTCATCTCATGTACCGCTCTTATCACATTTCACCACTCATTGCCACTATCACCACCACTAGATCTGTTGATACGCACGAATCATCATTTCCAAGAAAGACCACCGTGCATAAATCTTAATGATGGTTGTAAGTCTTGCATGAATGACAAATCTGCAAGATTACAACTTGAGAGATTTTAAACGACAAAATTTAAAAATCAAGCGAGGCTGAATTCAAATAGAAGCTGAATCACAATTCCAACCGGAGCTGGTAGTCATTGTTTGTGAAGATTTGGAAGAATCAATGGAGAAAAAGGAGCACAGATCCGGAAAATGTCTAAGGACTGAGCCTGAAGGCTTAGATATAACGCTGAGAAATAAAGAGGTGGAGAAAGCATTCAAAAAGGCGGGGTGCTGGAATTTTTGCAAAAAGTTACAAGGAGGACACGCACAGGTAACTAAAGAATTTGCACTTAACTTCACAGGATTGAATTCAAAAGTAGCCATGATAGAATTGCAGGTTTCGCCAAAAGTGATATCTACTGTGACAGAGATCCCACGAGGACAAGAGAAATGGTTTAAAAATTTCAAGTTTGACATGAATCCTTGCAAGGAGTTTTTGAAGGATGAATTTGTAAATGAAGATTTAAGTAAGGCAGTGCCCAGGAGTTATTTCAAAGAATATTATGCTCATTTACTCACCTGCATACAGAAATATCTGACTTGTGAAGGAAGGTATAACAAGGTTTACTCTTACCATTTTAAACTCCTTTTGCATTTCACAGGGAAGGTCTCCATAGACTTACCTTTTTATCTTTTCCGTAGTTTGAGTAAGATGTGTGATAAGGTACAGCTGAGGAAAGAGGATTGTGGTTTCATCATGGTTTGATCAAACTACTGGTTTTAGATGGGCTCCAAAAGGTAGACAGAGATTGGAATTCATTCATTTTTATGGCTGGCTTCAAAAGCCAGACTGGCCTCACTCCTCTACCTGCAAGAGATTTTACAATAGATGAGCTCCAAACAGAAGCAAGAGCTAAAAGAGTTCCAAATTCACAAGCACGAAAACAAGTGAAGCCACTCATCATCCAAGATCAACCTCAGCAATCAACTAAGGGAAAAGCTCATGGTAAAAAGACTGTACCTGAAACAAGCACATCTGAAGTAGTCTCAAGGATAAGAACAAGAAGCCAGATGAATAAGGAAAAAGGTAAAGCTATAGCAGTCGAAGAAAGTCCAGTGTCCAAGGGAAGTCTAAATGACTTATTACAGGCTATTGACTTTGAGCAGTCTCTACCAGTTCAAATTGAGTTGATACAGTCAGAACAAGAAAGCACCAAGAAAGCCAAGGCCTCAAAAAGGCTTAAATTTGATGAGCCAGATGAAGAGTTTGTTTTAAACCTAGAAGACCTATGACAAGGAGATTCCAGCAAGTACAGGAAGCACTGCCAAGAACAAAGGAAACAGGGGAAGGGACACAACGTTGGCAAAAGAAGAACACAGGCAAAATAGTCATTACATCTAAAGAAGACAATATAGCAGACCTGAAGAGCCAATTGGAATAAGCTAAGCATGAGATTGCCAAATTGAAGAAAGCTGCTAGAAGACATGCAGTCATACAAGAAAACTATTATAGAATTAAAACTCTATGGGAAGAGAATGCAGCTGTAGAAGTGGTTGATTGCAATACACAATTTCACACCTGGACAATACCAGCAATCAAAGAAGCCAAGTACATCAGAATGATTAATATGCAACTGAGAGCTGGGAATAAGGTTATGAAGAAACAAATTGAAGATCTGAAGGCAGAGCTAAGCCAGCTTAAAGGAACTGCTAAATGAGGTTACATTTCAAGTAAGATTTTGTTTCAAAATTTTGATAAGTTTGCTTGATCTTATCTTTCTGAAGAAATCTAAATCCCTATTCAGCCTTTGGAAAGTCTAAAGAAGTTTTTGGCAATCAAGCACTTGGTTAATAAAGGTCTCAAGTTAAAAACAAGGTTTTTTTTAAACAACTCAGCAGTTTCGTAGCGCGCTACGAAACTGCTGAAGGTGATGATTTCAACTTAAATCAAGTAGTTTTGAAGTTGAAGCGGGAAAATTTTGAAGGACAGTTGTATACAACGAGAACACCTGAAGTTACAACAACCAATCAGACTAGCACAAGTGGAAATAAATGGTTTGAATCAAAAAGTGGCATTTTGTCATATCATAAGAAAATTGAAGCATGCATCAGACAGCTTGAATGCGTTTTCCTTTTTGTTTTCAAAACAGTGGATGACACATCATCAAATCAGGTTTCATAACAGTGGACAACACATCAAAATGTGGCCACCGTCATATTTTGAGGGACAACAATAAAAAACCGACTTATGAAGATTTGAAGACCATAAATCCGAGAAGCAAGGATAGTCTCCTAATTTTTCTGGACAGTGAAGAAGATACAACATTCAAGGTCAACATGGAGCATTAAACACCAATCTCAGCCAAACTGAAAGAGAACCAGATGTCAAAGAAAGGAATCATCTTAATTAAAGCCATTATGCATGTAATATGGAGTTAGAGTCATAGTTGATTTAGATCTCTAAAAAACTCCAGTCAACACTTTGTTGTATTTATTAAGTAGTTAGAGTTTAAGAGTTGTCAGTAATAGAATTAGTTTTCGAATTCCCCTCATGCTTGAGGAGGAATCTCGATTAGTTAAAATAAGAGCTCTATATATAGCTAAAACAACAATGTAATCAGGGTTGGAAATTTTATGGAAAAGCTTGTATTTGGCTTATGTAAGACCCATTTTCAGTAATACATGTTTGACTTTACTTCTCAGGATTCATGAAGGATTTTTTGTGTTCAGAATATGTGATGTTGTCCTTTTCTTAATTCTTACAGCGGTGTGGATGTATAATCACTCAGAATTCACTGAATGTGCTCTGACTTCCTGTATACATTTATAAACTGTGTGGTCCCATATGAGTTTATGTTCTAAATGTTTAAATGCTGAATGCCCTGACTTCCATGTAAGGTTGAGTTCATTGTTATATTGAGGTGTTGTTGACTCCATAAGCCCAATGGATAGTTTTTTAATGTGTTTCCACCATTCATATTTTTCACAGTTGTTCTATAAGAGTTAGCCATCTTATCTTTAATCAAAATAATTAATCCATTAAGAGAGATCCCTCTCAGGTTGAGGAGGCTAAGCCTCAGCCTAAAGTAGGTTTGAAATAGTTACTTGAGGTCTTCTTGGTCTGAAGCCTTCCAGGGTCTGATTTTGAGATAACAGAATCCTTGGAAGATTATGAAGAGAGGTGTCAACTTAGTTATAAAAGGGCTAGGTGCACACTTGACCTTGAATCTCTGAAGTTGGTCCTACTCAGAGGAGCCCCATAAGACCTTTTAGATACCCTCCATTTGCTAGTTGGGGGGGACATCTACCAACTACCTTATGAAGAAATAAATACCGTGTTTAGAAACCATTCTAGGGAAGCCAGAAAGAGAGGTAGGGGAAGTCAATCCCTAGCCAGTACATCCTCATCTAGTTCATCCCTTAAAGGAGAATTTGGAAATCTACTGGAAGATTTCAAGAGCGAGATGATGCAGACTCTTGCCATGCAAATGGATACCTTGCATATCAAAAGGAAATAAGAGGAAGCAGAAAGGGCCTTGTCCATTTTTTGTCCTAGGTGCACCAGAAGGCATCCTAGGAATGAATGTCCATTGAACTCTATAGAAGTGTGTTCAATTTGTGAGGAAGACCATTCTACGAATCAACGCCCTTCCTTGCCCGGACTTAAAGCTGTATACCAAGGGGCCGAAGGAGCCACTGAACCACTCTATTTCATGAACCAAAGGAGGCCACATGGACCCAGACCTTACCAGTAGGGAATGCAAGGGATATCCTAGGCGTATTACAACCCCAATCAAGACACTTCCATTCCTTCTTGGGCCCCCCCTGCTCATCCATCCTGGTCCACACCCCCTCCTTGGTCATATCCATCTCAATGCCATGCTCAACCAGCTGCTCATTCATTTGATTCTTATGCTCAGCCACAGCCTCAGTGGAATGCACCTCATTAGGGGTGGAGGCCCCAATACAACTCTCCTCTTGCTCTTTTGCCTCCACCCCTTGCTCAACCACAACCATTGCCTTCTGCTCCACCAAGGCAACCCCAAATGCCTGCTCAAATGAACCCGAACCCGAATAACAGACAGGCCCAACAAGTATATAGTGGGGAACCATCATGCCTGACCTATGCTGTGGAGATTCAAGAGATTAGCCTACGATCTAGGAAGGTTCTCCCAGATAACTAGCCTCCCCCTAAGGAGGATGAGGAAGAAAAAGAGGAAAGTGAACCAAAATCCATTCCACCCTTTCCTGAGAGATTATCTAGAACAACACAACCTACCTAGAAGACACTGAACTTTTGGGAGAATTGAAACAATTGTGTAAAGATACCACTTCTCTAAGCCACAAAGGATGTGCCTATATACAACAAGATGATCAAGGAGAAGTGCTTCAGGCATCCAGGTAGGCGCAGGAGAGATGCCCCAACTATCAATGTCATAGGACAACTGTCTGACCTGATGTTGGGGCAGGTAATCTGTCCGAAATATCTAGACCCTGGAAGCCCTATAGTCGATGTCCACATCAACAACACCATAATCCCCCATACCCTGATTGATATAGGGGCTACCATTAATGTGATGACCAAGGACACTATGCTTAAGCTCAACCTCCAGGACTCCCTCAGAAAGACCACAACAGTACTATAGTTAACGGACCACTCCACCATGACCCCTGAAGGGATTGTGGAAGATGTAATGGTCTCCATCGATTCTTGGGAGTATCTTGCTGATTTCCTAGTTCTCCAACCAAAGGCAAAGCTCACTGGGTATCCTCTCATCCTGGGAAGACCCTAGCTGGATACTGTAGATGCCTACATCACCTGTCAAGATGGGAACATGACAATCAAGAATGGGCATATGTCCAAGCAGCTAGTCCTATATCCTCCTGCCTAACCTTTGTTAGAACATGATTTACCTCTCTGGTTGGAGGAGGAAGATGAGGATGAAGTCTATTTCAAACCACTATGTGCAGTGGATGCTACCATGGGGGGAAAACCACAAACTAAGGATGATCTTATTGAAAAATTGATTCAGAATCCACCCTCCAGTGTGTTGCCATTAGAAGAGCTGGTGAAAGAAACCCAAGCCAATCCTTTGGTTGATCTCAGTGTGACTGACCCGACCTCGCTTTGAGTTAAGAATATGGAATTTGGCCTAGAAAGAACCTTGAAAATCAAATCATCCCTATCCACCTCTCAAGAGAAGGAACTGTGTAGCTTATTGAGAAACCACTTGGATGCTTTTGCTTGGAGCTATAAGGAGATGAAGGGAGTGCACCCTTCAGTCTGTACTCATCACATTTACATTAAGGAAGATTGAAAACTAGTCAGGTAGCCTCAAAGGAGGATGAATCCAGCCCTTAAGGACATTGTCAAAGAAGAACTACAAAAGTTACTGGATACATGGTTCATCTACCCCATCTCTAACAATGAATGGGGCTCTCCTTTGGTGCTAGTGCCAAAGAAAAATGGGAAGTGGAGAATCTGTGTCGATTATCGGGAACTAAACAAGGCCACCAATAAGGACCATTTTCCTTTGCCTTTCATAGATCAATTGTTAGATGGTCTAGTGGGGAAGAAGTTTTTTTCCTTCCTAGATGGGTTTAGCAGGTACAACTAGATCCAAATTATCCTAGAAGACCAAGATAAGACCACTTTCACTTGTCCTTGGAGTACCTTTTCATATCGAGTCCTTCCTTTTGGATTGTGAAATTCTCCCGCTACTTTCCAGAGAGAAGTATTGAGTATATTTTCTGAACTGGTTCATGATGCAGTGGAAATATATATGGATGATTTTACCGCTTATGGTTCTAACTTCCAAGAAGCTTTGTCTAACCTGGGAAAATTTTTGGACAAATGTATTGAAATGAACCTGTCCCTCAGCCCTGAAAAATGTGAATTCCTGATGACTGAAGGGACTGTGCTAGGTCATGCAATCTCTCAGCAAGGATTACAGGTGGACCCCAACAAAATTTCCATCATCTAAAGGGTCCCACCTCCTCAAAAGGTAAGAGATGTTTGAAGTTTCCTAGGTTTAGCAGGGTATTATAGAAGATTCATTAAGGATTTCAGTAAGCTAGCCTCTCCATTGTTTTGTCTTTTGGGGAAAGATGCTGAGTTCATATGGACTAACAACTGTCAAGAAGCTTTGGATACTTTGAAAAGTAAACCGGTGACTACCCCAATTTTGAGAGGTCCAAAGTGGGCCCTACTTTACACATTCATATAGATGCCTCAAACAAAGCGATAGGAGCATCCTTAGGAAAAATTGATGAGAAGCTACCTTATGCCATATATTTTGTAAGTAACTTGTCAAAGGCATAATTAAACTACACTATAACCAAAAAGGAGCTCCTAGCTGTAGTCCATTCCCTAAATAAATTCAGACACTACATCACCGACTATCAAACATTTGTACACACTGATTATGCTACAATTATATATTTAATGAACAAACTAGATGTAAATGTTCGCATTATTAGATGGTTGCTTTTATTGCAGCAATTTAATTTAACCATTATTGATAAGCCGGGTAAGGAAAATGTTGTTGCTGACTTTTTGTCTAGAATAGATCTGCCTGCAGGAGAAGAAGAAATGGTGGATGATCAAATGCTAGATGAACACCTATTCACTATCTCAATACTCTCTCCTTGGTTTGCTGATATAGCGAATTACTTGGTTTCCACACAGTTTCTGCCACACCTGTCCTCAAAATAGAAGAGCAAGATCGTGAGGAAAAGTACCCCTTTCACTTGAATTGGGGGCAATCTCTTCAAACTTGGCCCAGATCAGGTTTTGAGAAGATGTGTCAGGGAGGAGGAAGTTTTTGACATTCTCTTGACCTATCATGATGAGCCCTTTGGGGGCCATTTTGCAGCAAAGAGGGCTACCTTCAAAATTATGCAAGTGGGTTACTATTGGCCCACTCTTAATCAAAATGTAAGGAGATATATCAGCCAATGTGGCTAGTGTCAAAGGATGGGGAAACCTACTCCAAGGGATGAGATGCCCCTGCAACCTCAAGTGACTTTCGAGTCATTTGAGAAGCGGGGCATGGAATTTGTAGGTCCTATCAACCCTCCTTCAAAGCAGAAATACTACATCATCATGTGCACTGATTATCTGACAAAATGGGCAGAAACAAAGGCGATCAAGGCAACAACAGAAGAAAAAGTAGCTGAGTTTTTAAGGGAGAATATATTCTATAAGTTTGGGTATCCAAGAGAATTAGTCACAAATCAAGGGAGTCAGTTTAATCCAATCTGACTGAAGACTTGCTCACACATCACAAAATTAAGCACATAAATTCCACCCTTACCACCTGCAAGCAAATGGATAGGTGGAAGTCACTAACAGAGCTTTG
Source organism: Pinus taeda (assembly GCA_000404065.3). Taxonomy (NCBI): domain Eukaryota; kingdom Viridiplantae; phylum Streptophyta; class Pinopsida; order Pinales; family Pinaceae; genus Pinus; species Pinus taeda. The sequence goes on from APFE031487083.1 coordinate 34,001, forward strand.
GAAGGAATTTTGACCAAGGTAGTGAGCAACAACAGAAAAGATTGGGCAGATCGATTGGTTGAGGCCACCTGGGCCTATAACACTACCTGGAAGACCACCACAGGGTTCACATCCTATGAGCTGGTCTATGGGAAGAAGGCTTTGCTATCAATAGAATTTGAATACAACACACTAAGGATGACAGCTCAGCAGGACCTAGATCTGGGCCATGCACAAAAGGAAAGGTTACTCTAGCTAAATGGATTGGATGAACAAATATTGAAGGCCCTTCTCCACTCAGAGGTAGTCCAACTTCAAAGGAAAATATGGCATGACAAACACCTCAAAGAGAAACAATTCCAGGAAGGAGATTGGGCGCTGCTGTATAACTCAAGGTATAAATATTTCAAGGGAAAACTGAGGACAAGATGGCTGGGACCATACACAGTAGAAAAGTGTAATGACAATGGTTCAGTTCTGATCAAGACCATCAATGAAGAAGCCATCCCCATGCTTGTCAATGGGCATAGGTTGAAAATCTATAGGAAGCCCCTCTCCAAGAAAGAATTCATGGAAAATCTGAGTAGCATAGTGTTGGTAGTGGAGCAAGTCTCTGCCTCGACTCCACCCATCCCTTGAAAGAAACAAAAAAAAAAAACAAAAAGGAAAAATGAGGAGAATAAAATATCCCTAGGTGAAAACCTCCCCTTGGAGGCGCCTAGGGCAGGCAGGTAAGGTGAAAACCTCTTGGAGGTGCCCTGACCGTCTCTTAAAAAAAAAAAAAAAAAGAGAAAAAACAGAAACAGGAAAATTAACTTCTTTTGAATGCATTGCAGGTTGCAGGAGGGCCACAAAAGAAAAAGGGACATGACCAAGCTGAAACACCTCTGATAGGCCATTTCTCCATCGCTATTGTCTTTTCCCAGTCCCTGGTCTCACTTTTTTTGGAAAATTATGCATCCTACATGAGGCTCTTGTAGAAATCACAGAGAGCTCGAAATCAAGTCAAGAAAAGGATCAAAGGGCTAGAAACTTGTCCAGAAAACCTGTGGACCCCCCTACCACCATTCATCCACATAACTCTCCATTCCATACCTACACCACTACATTTCCACTTGCTTTTTCCCTGCACAAAAAAAAAAAAACACAGAAATCTTGTTTCTTTTGTTTTTTTTAGAAAAAATTGAAGAATAAACAAGAAAAATCCTTAACTTAACTCTTACCTAGTGCATACCAGCCGCTTTTCCATGACCGACAGAATCTTCCTTAACTGCCTCTCTAGTCCCTGCTCAAGCCTTAGCCAAAATTTTTAGAGGGAGAAGCAACTACAGGAAATCCTGCAGGATTCCTGTAGCAGCTGATCCCCTTAAAAATCGAGCTCCAGAGGCAGGGTCAGTGCATCCACAGATGTGTAGAATGCGCAAGGAGCCCGGTCCTGATTGAAGATCACCAGTACAAGGTAGCTAAGCCATCAATTCAGAATCCACGGGTGCCAACAACAGAAATCCATGGATAGAACGCCAAAGTTTGAACATGCAACAACACAGTAGCACACAATTCTCAAGTAATAGTTAAGTGACTAAACCCGTTCCTTTATTGCATGGGTATAATTTTAAAACTGCATGAAAAAATGAGATGGTTGCGATTAAACAAGATCGGTGGCCAGCTAACTGGCCACCCTCGTCTAGTTCAAACAACGCTCCCTCGTCTAGTTCAAACAACACTCAGTGGGTGTAATCAACACGTGTGTTCAGTCAACTCAAAAAAATCTCAAAACAGGCAGTGGCAGAATCTAACAAGAATGATTGAAATAATTTTGGCAGGCGGCATAAAAGTTTCATAATGACACTAAAGTAGGGACCAACAGTCCGGATGAGGGTAACGTATCCTTCCTGCCACCTCACCTCATCGTCGCAGAACGCTCTCGAAAGCTTAAGTACGCTGTTGTCGACTGCCTTCACCACCTTTGTTCTCATTTGTGTCAACGAGCTCTCGACTGTAGCAACCTACCTACCACCTCCATAGCATTGAAACAGTTGCATTCTATCATTCTCAAAACTTGCCCACTTATGTAGCTCTACAGGAGCATTATCGGACTCTACAGGAGTGAAAACTCAGTCCATTAGGAGCCTTTCTATAGGAAGGCCAGTGAGCAGCACCGTAGAGGAAAACTCAGGCCATTAGGAGCCTTTCTATAGGAAGGCCAGTGAGCAGCACCGTAGAGGAAAACTCAGGATTTTATGATGAAGTCGAGCTGAAAAAGGTAGGCTTGGTGAAAACCCACTCTGCATTTCCATACATATACAAAGGGTGGTGTGATTCCAAGCAAGGCATCGAGTTGAAAAGGGAAGGAAAGTGAGAATAGAGTCTGCCTGTGTTTTAAAAAAAAAGAAAAAAGAAAAATATATACAGTTTCTCCATTTTCTCTTTGCATTGAAATACTGTCTCTTTCTCCTCCACAGTATTCTCCTATGTAAAGAAATGATGCAACTCTAGGAAAGTAAGCCTATAGGTTGTGAACTTGGATTGGGTAGTCTGCTTGTTCTGTAAAAGAGAGAAAACACAGTTTTGTATGTTCTCTATTTTTTAAGGTATTGTTTCCCTCAAATAGACAGAGAAATAACACTTGTCTAAAGAACGGAGTGCGGAATGAAGGAAAGTTGCAATTTGTTTTTGTTTAAAAGAAAGAACACAAAATATCTCTCCCTGTTTATTGAAAGAAAACCTCAATTGTTCCTATGTTTTCGGGATTGAAATTTGCTGCCTCCCTCTTCAACTAAAATATTCCAGTAGGACCTGAAACATTATGACAGGGGGTTTTATGAGGAAGGAGCCTCTGAATTCACTAAGTTGCATTAACATCCAGAAGTGGTAGCCCTCTTCACTAGAGAAAATTGGATGCCTTTCCTTGAAAAATTACATGGATATGATGATGAAGTTGCAAAGGAATTTATATTGTCTTTAAAACCTCACTCAAAAACCCATGCCATTGTCAATTTTTGGGGTCTAACTATAGAAAACACCCCAAAGTTGATCAGCAGGATTACAAGTCTCCCACTTGGACTACCCTGGAGCAAGGAAGAAAAACCACTGGGTCAGGTTGCCAAGAAAACATTTTTCCAGCCTAATGAACATCCTGTGGAGGAAAAGAATGGCATTAGGAAAACAAGTATACCTTACCCGTGGAATGAGGTCAGCTATTAGATTATGAAATACATCTCTTGTGAAGGAAGATACAACATAGTTTATGGGTACCATTTCAAACTGTTACATGAACTGAGATATGGCATGGACCTTCCCGCATCTAGAAAACTCAGTATTCCATATTTCCTCCTCCAATCCTTAATAGAATCTAGCACCAAATTAAAGGCAGGGGTTTCAGACCAATTGGCTCACCATGGGCTAATTAAATTTCTGGTGGAGGATGCCCTCCACACGTTTACAATCCCCATAGCCTAGGAGATTTTCAGAAACATGACTAAAGAGGATGATATAAAAGCTCTCACCTATGACCTTAGTCCATCTGAAAGTGAAGAGGAAGAAAAAAAAGGGAAAGCTGAGAAGGAAATCCATGAAGAAGAAAAGAACCCTCAAATGGAAGAAGAGGAACCCCACACAGAAAAAGAAGCAAACCAGATAGAAAAGGGGAAACATGACACCACCAAAGATGAGCCTAAAGCAGAGAAGAAGAAAGAATCAAAAGCAAAAAAGGGTAAAACCACATCAAAGAAAAATAAGAGGCCAAGAACTGAAAGGAAGAAGCCTAAGATAGTTTAGAAAAAGGCTGCCACAGGAAAAGCAGAAGCTAAGCAAGCAGAAGAGAAAACAAAATTAGAGACAGCAGAAGCAAAACCAGTAGAAATAGGAAAAACAATAGATGATGAAGAAGAGGCAAAGCAGGAAGAAGTGTCTCCTGAGACACTAGCAAGAGAGGCAGCAATTTTTCTTGCTGCACTTAGTACTCCAACCAAGCCCAAAGGAAAAAGGAAGAGACAACCATCTATGCACTTCAAGGCTCGAAAAAGCATCAGAATAAAGATGGGGAAGCCTCAGCCACCTTCAAGGGAGCCCATCATCATTGAAGATGTCCCTACTGCAAAAGAGAAGGAATCTCCATCCAAAACTCCCATTACCTATGAAAGGGACAGCCTTAGAGCTTCTACTTGGAAATAAAGGATCAAACATATGGACTCTAAAATAGTCCTATAGGAGGCATAGACAACTCTACAGGAGACATTGACAAAGCTTCAAGAGACTGAGAATCTTGAAAATAAGGCAGAAGAACAGACCCAAAAGAAAGATAAGGCAAAAGAGATACCAGAGCCTGACCCTCAGCCTAATTTAGCCTCTTATTACAACATTTTGGAAGGAGGGAAAATCATCCCACAAAAGTTTGTAGTCCCTCTTTTCTTTGAGCTAGAAAAGGAAGGAGTAAGGACCCATAAATGGATGCAGATTGCAAAATCAAAAGGGGTGGAAGACATTGGGCACATGGAAGACAAATTGAGAAAAATGGGCAGAGAATTGAGCATGGTCAGGCATACAGAAAACATTAGAAGAGCTCAGTTGGAGGCAAAAAATGAAATGTTAAAAAATTAGATGCAAGAAAGAGAACCCCAGGCAGAAAATGAGCTATTAATCTTAAAAAGATAGTAGCAAGAAAAGGAACCCCAGGCAGAAAGTGAGATAAAGACAACAACAAGAAAAGGAACCCCGGGCAGAAAATGAGGTATTGATCTTAAGAAGGCAGCTTCAGGAAAGGGAAGCCCAATTAGCCTACATGGCCAGCTGGGCTATGGAGGCACTACAGTGTAGGCAGCCAACCAAATCATATGCAGTATACCTCAAGGATCAGTGGCTCCAGTTCCAAATCAAGACTCTAGCCCATAGAGGCACCATATCTTTTCAGGATTATGGCCAATTCATGGATCTATGTGATCATAGTTCAGCTGAGGACAAAGAAAAGTTGGAAGAGTTTTATTTACACAACATGGCCCTTACTAATATGAACCTGTGGGACCCCAATGCTGTGTTAGGAGACTTGGAGCCAATGGCCATGGCATTTTGGAAGAACCATGAAGAGAAAAGGGCAACAAAAATTCAGAAAATGATGGTAAAATAGCTAAATGAACCTCTGATGATTAGAGAAGAGCCAGCAGACCCCATGGGTCCCATCTATCCCCACCAACACCTTGCAGCTAATCCTCAAAGTGTCCCCAAATATGTTGATGAGCAGGCCCAAGCTATTGCACATATCGAGGACATGGAGAGATTGTTTGGAGATGACTGCATTCATGCCTGTATGAGAAGGTGGAACACATTGCCACACAATCTACAGATCAGTGAATATCACTCCCAAAACAGGATGATGGAAGCCTTGAGGAGAGTGCCACTGTATAAGCACTCTATGCAAAGCTTGAAGGCCAATTGGATTGGCCTCAAATTCAGTCCTCTGCTGCTGCTAGGACTGCTGGAAGGAGTAAAAGAGGAGGAAGAATAGAAACAGTGGGAAGAAATGGATAGAAAGGTTGGATTCCATGATAAAGAGGAAGATATCACAATAGAAGCATGGGATGTTAGGGAATCTATCAGAGCCATCAAGGATGAAGAGATAGACTAGTTGCTCAGAGGATGAGCAACCCATTCAGTAGGGGGGTGATGATGAGCCCCAGAAATGGGTAATTATATGGGCTCATTTTTCCTCTTAATTCGACTTAATCCACCATTCTCATTAGTTTATTGCATGTTTTTTATTATATTTATGCTAATAGAGTGAATTGGGTTAGTCATTTTTCCATGTAGTCTAATGTGTGCTCTTTGCAGATTTTTTGGTCAATTTTGGAAAAGTCAAAGGGTTTATGAGAAAATGCCAGCAAATATTTGAGGAAAATAGGGAAGAGAATTTATAGGGGGTGTCTCCTTCATTTATGACTCCTTTCTTCGAATCCTCCATCAGCAACTCGGAGCACAAGCAGCCACATTGATGCATCCAAGGGGCAGCCGAGCAAGTAAAGAAGGACTATTGTTTATCTCCAGTTCTGGGAAGCCGAGCTCCTTGATTTTGGGAGGACTATTGGAGGAATCCATTTGTATAAATAGGGGGGCTTAGAGCCTTAGTAGGTTAGCCAATCATTAGTAGAATTTTCGTACTTTTGTGCATCACTTGTTCAGCTCATTTTCGAGCTTCCTTTTTTAGAACAATTTATGTAATGTGACTTTTATTTTTGATAATGGAAATGAAATAGTTTTTGAGCCAGCCTTGATCTCTTTCATAGGGCTAAAGCTCTTGGGTTAGGGCCCAACCCAAGCTACCCATCACCTCTTGCCTTGTACTTATATGTTTTTGCTTCAGCACATGAGTTAATTTCTGTTACATAGATTCATTTTACCTTGTTTAGAATAGGTTGCTTTTGAAGGTTTGCATAGTTGCTTTTGTTTCAGTTGCTGAAGTAGCTTCACACAGTGATAGGATAAGATTCAAAAAGGCAAAAAACGGGCCTTGATCTCTTTTCTCCCTTCCTGGGATCATGATTTGAGGTCTTGACACCATTGCTGCCACCAAAAACATAGTTTTTCTCTTCCATGCAATTTCTAGTGTGATGATTTGATTTGAAAGTTAGTGGATTGCTTCAGATTGAGTTTGTCAAGATCATTTCCTATTTTTATAATAGATCTCTTTGCAAGCTTTTCTGTTCAAAGGTTACTGCTCAGCATTTTCTGTTTGTAGTTCAGAAATCAGGTCAAGCTATAAAAATTTCTGTTTTCATGGTATAATTAGTCCTTTCTTTGATCAGTTTTCATAAGTAGATGTGAAGATCTCTTGTAGGGAACCTCTTCTTACCATACATCCATAAAGCAGCCAACACCAACTCACTTCTCATAGATTTCCCAAGTCATTCGCAACATTTTTCCAATCTGCCCTAATTGCTCCTTTTTTCTCCATAAACTTCCTTTTTGCCATTTGAACAAATCCAACCATCATGTTCCCTCTTGATCTTCCTTGACAAGCTCCAGACACCTCAACACCTTCATCTAGCCTTCATTTACCCTTTCCCATCATCTTTCCACCTTCAAACCCTCCAAAAATAGCTCTCGACCTCCTCTTGTAGATCCTCCTGTAGATCCTCTTGTAGATCCCCTGCAGCCTCCTGTAGAATTTCCTGTGAGTGACTTTTCGAAGTCTGATTGCAAGGGAAGTCTTCAAAATGGTACTAGAGGCTTCTTAGGACCTCTCCACACCTTCCTCTACCTCTGAAAAAACCAAATCCATCCTCCATTTCCACCAAACCTCTGCCACAATCACAAACAGACAAAAGCTCATCCATAACAATTTCACATAAAACACATAGAAACACAAAAAGATGTTCTTTTCTCATTTTCTTTCAGAAGTAGTTTAAATAGATGTAATTCACCTTCCCAGTAGTCAATGGCATTCATCTCATCAGTTTCTATCTATTTTTCTGCAAAAGTAGGGTTAGTTGGATAAATTAGGGTTTGCTAGGGTTTTCCTTACATTCTAGCCTTCTTTCTCTTTTTGCAAATAGAATAGGCTCTGTAGAGTTAGCTTTCTTTCATCATAATTAAAAGCTTCTTGGAAATTCATAGCGCTGGCTTGAGCTCCTAGTGATCTTGCGCCAACTGACTAAGTGACAGCTTGCAGTAAGAGCTAGTACTTGTGCATACAACATTGTCGCTTCCAAGTTTGTTACGAACTACCGGGTTGATAAAATTAAAGTATGAAGCCCTAGGAGTTGCAACATTATTGCTGCAATACTGGTGCTCACTATTTCAACAGTTGTTTCCTGGTATAACAAGAAATAGAGGCCAGTTGCACTTAGCTCAACAGAGACTGAATACATGGCTGCTAGTCAGGCATCATGCGAGGCCATTTGGATGTGGAAGATTCTAGTGGGATTGTTTGGTCAAAGGATGGATATAATTGTGATCTACTGCGATAATCAGAGTTATATCAAACTCTTTGAGAATCTAGTTTTTCATGATAGGTCCAAGCACATTGATATCGGTATCACCATCTTCGAGACTGTGTGGTCAAGAGGATCATGTTGTTGTTGTATGTTTCGACCGAGGAACATGATGCAGATATTTTGACTAAGGCATTGTCAAAATGCAAGTTTGAGTTCCACAGAGATAGGATTGGGGTTATTGATAATCCCTTTCTTGTTGAGAGGGAGTGTTGAAAACAACAACAAGAAATGCTAAAAATAGAGGTGCTAAAATTAGCACTACTATAAATAGCATTTCGGGATACATTCCAATTTTAGTTAGTCCCTAAACTAAAATTGAGAATTAAAATTTGAATTTGATCTTAGCATCTGTTTGTAAAATAATTAATTAATTCATCTTGAGTTCATTAGCTGTAGAAAATCAAGCATGAAGTCTACGTGAAGACATGCAACAGTTTCTCCATTGATTGAGGAAGTTATCCCTTGATTAAAGGAGATCAAGATGAGTTGTACTTTGAGTTGTAATTAGTTATCTCAGTTAACTGAGTTAAGTCCAGTTAGATTAGTTCAAATAGTTTGTTGAAATAATTGTGATCTTAGTTAGTTAATGCATGCATGCATGTAACTGCTTCACTTTAGATAACTGAATATTCTCTCACAAATAACTCATGCATGTTAGTTCAGACAGAGACCCAGTTGAGATCAGATGATAGGACAGTGTACTATCAGTTGAAGGAATATTCCATGGAGGATATGTCTTGCATGAAGAAGGAATTCATTCCTTGGAGATTGTGCAGTTACTTTTGGGTTTGATGAGTGTGTGATGAGGCCAATTCACACAAGTGGCAGCACTGGACCCCAAGGAAAACTATGCAAGGACATAGGAGTCTTGGAGGGCTGAGGGAAGGCATATCTTACGTCTATTCAGTTTGTGATATATATTGTTGGATTGTACTGAGAGCAGGATACCTTGTGAGCTGATGCTTTGTGTAATCTGAACATATTTCCACTTGTATGATAATACAGAGATTGGGGTTTTTAGTCGAGGCTTTCCCCAGAGTATTCTTCTTTGTTCATGTGTGATTTCTTTCTCATTTCAGTTATATGTGTTCTATTTGATCTTGCTCATATTCGATTAGGCTTCCATAAGTGTGTTGTAGAAGTATCTTGTATTTTTCTTTAGTATATTGCATATTCTTGTCAGACCAGGCAGTAACTCCTCAAAAAAATCAATTCATATTTTTCCTTCAGGTTGGTCTTTATTATATACATGAGGGAGACAATTCACTTCATCTCCCAATGACTGTTCATATCTCTTATTATTTATTTACATTCATTACATTTATTCACCCAATCCTGATGATTAGGTGTTAACATTCCCCCCCTTAATCTGAAGGGATGTTGGTGAGTCCAAGCATCATTTTGAATCGTTCAAGCTTTTCTCTTCCAAGTGCTTTGGTGAAGATGTCGGAAATTTTCTCATTAGTGTAACAATGACAGAGATGGATTGTTTTGGCCTCAACATGATGTCGAATCAGATGATATTTGGTGTTGATGTGCTTCGTTCGATCATGGAACTTTGGGTTCTTGGCCAACTTTATTGGAGAGGTATTGTCAATCATGAGTGGAGTTGATTGTACTTCTTTTACCTGCAAATCTTCAAGAATTTTCCTGAGCCACACAATTTCTTTTGTTGCTTCAGCTTCTGCCACGTATTCTACTTCTGTTGTGGAATTTGTTGGAACTGATTGTTTGGGTGATCTCTAGGAGACAGCTCCTAATCCGAGACTCATAGCATATCCTGAAGTAGATACCCCAGTTTCTCTGTCTCCATCGAAGTCTAAATTAGAGTATTCGATCAAACTGAATTCGTCCACTTGTGTATACTTGATTCCAAAGTCTTGAGTTCCCTTCAAGTACCTTAGAAATCTTTTTGTAGCAGACCAATGTCCCTCACAAGGATTTTGCATAAACCTAGAGAGGATTCCAATAGCAAACAAAATGTCTGGTCTGGTAGTAGTTAGGTAGTTGAGACTTCCTACAAGTTGTCTATACTTTGTTGCATCCTCAAATTATTTTCCTTCAATAGTTGTGAGCTTTAAGTTTTGTTCCATTGGAGTAGTAAGAGGATTGCATTCTATCATGCCAAACCTGTTCAACAGATCTTTGATGTATTTCTTTTGAGAAAGAAATATGGACTTCAGATGTTGGGTTACTTCAATACCAAGATAGTAATGAACATAGCCCAAATTAGTCATTTCAAAACTTTTCCCCGATTCCTTCTTTATGGATGCAATGTAGCTTTCATTGTTCCTTGTCATCAAAAGATCATATACATATACCACAAGATATATAATTGTTTTGCCAACTTTCTTGACAAATAAATTTGCATCATCAAGATCATAATGTTGGAAATTGAGTTTCAGAAGATGCTCAGTTAGTTTTTCATACTAGGCTCACGGTGCTTGTTTGAGGCCATACAAGGACTTCACAAGTTTTCATACTTTATATTCATGTCCTTTCATAGCAAATCCTTCAGGCTGGGACATAAAAACATTCTCTTTTATATCTCCATTCAAGAAAGCAGTTTTTACATCCATTTGATGGACTTTCCAACCGTTCTGAGCTGCTAGGCCAAAGAGTGTCCGGATGGTAGCCCATTTTGCTATGGGGGAAAAAGTCTCCACATAATCGACCCCTTCCTTCTATGCAAAACCTTTTTCCATAAGCCTAGATTTGTGCTTGTCAAGTGAGCCATCAACTTTATACTTGTTCTTGTAGACCCACTTGTAGCCAACTGGTTTGGTTCCTAATGGAGGATCAACCAGCTTCCAAGTGCCATTCTTTATGTGGGCATCATACTCCTTTTGTATCGCTTCTTTCTATTCATCATGAGAAGCAACTTCTTTGAAGGAAGTTGGTTCAAAATCTGTAGACAAGTTCAATTCACAATCATAAGAAACATCCATATCAACAGGTGAATTAGACTCATCTACATCACCTCCATTTTGCTGGTTTGAATTTCTAGTTCCTGTCTTTCCAACTTCATCAGGATGAACACTTTCAAGTGTCTTTGTCAGCCACTTTGGGGGACCTTTCTTAGATGTTCCAGGCTGCTTTGCTAATTGAGTTGGGACTGAATCAAGGTTGAGTCTCCCAATTCTGTCAATCACATCACTTAAAGCATCATCCATTGTTGAAGTTTCATGCAGGGGAGACTGTTCTTCAGAAGAAGATTCCACATGTTGATCTAGTATAGGAATCCCCCCTTCAAGATGTGGAATTTGATTATCAAATTCTTGAAATGATTTTGCTTTTGCGAATCTATCCAAGCAATCAAGTTTCCGCTCAACAACATTGTCAGTTTTGGATGATTCAAGAAACATTACATCTCCAGATACAACAAACTTTTTATTTACTTCATCATAGAGATGATATGCTTTGGAGGTGTTTGAATACCCTAGGAAGATACATTCATGACTTCTAGCACCAAGTTTTTTTCTATGCACCTTTGGTATCAAGGCATAACAGGTGGAACCAAAGACCCTGAGATGCTTTATCGAAGGAACATGTCCATACCACATTTCATATGGATTCTTGTTTTTAATAGCATTAGATGGACATCTATTGTTTATATATGCATCATGTTAGCTCTCAAATCTGACTTAGGCTGAAATAAGGCAAGACTCAAGGCCACATCAAACCATGCTCAACCTCGTAGCTAGCCCTACGAGGACAGGAGAGGGCTCTCTCCGGGTCAAACTCGACAAAAGGTAATCGAAAAGGCTGGAGATGACCGAATTGATGACTAATTTTAGGCTAGGTATTAAGTACAAAGAGATTAAGATTGATTTTTTATGATTTTGTTGAAATCAAGGGAAAGGCAATTTTGGGTGCGGGGATGAGACACAATTTTTGCAGAGGTCCACTTAGGGCAAGATAGGCAATTGTTTTGATGCCTTAAAGCAGGTGATATGGATATATCAGACCGGTGAGAGGCTAAGGAGAGCAAGGGGTCTCAAGGATTCTCCTTAAACT
>APFE031487083.1:54369-67709 GCA_000404065.3 Pinus taeda
TTACTTCAGATGCAAGAGCAAGAGGATCATTATTTTGCAGTTCAAGAGTGAAGAGTTTAATCATGAGTTGAACGACTTCAAGTGCAGAATGTGAGTCATGGAGTTTTTTCAGCTTTTGTAAGGTTTCAAAAGCAGTTGAAAATGGAAAAATATGGCAACTCACCTCTTCATTTACAGATTCTGCGATTAATGCATAAGTTTTGTTGTTCTTGTTTTCCCAAATGATGAGCTCTTTGTCTGAGGTAGGTTGTTCTGGTTCTTTGTCTCCATCTCCAACACACACTCCTTTCCACAGCTCATTGAAAATAAGTGTGTGTTTTATCATCTGGGACCACTCAGGATAGTTCTCTTTGCCAGTGAAAACTATTCCCATGATGGATATGATTGAACGCATACTGTAACAAAAAAAAAATTTGCTGCAAAACTTTTACTCTTAATGGGAAAAAATATAGTTCTGATATGACTGGACAACAAACTCAACTTGACAACAAATGTCAATACCCAAGACATATATATTGGCGTTTTTTGGTAATACGCACTATTAAAAATGCCATGTCAGGCTAGGCAGTAACTCCTCAAAGCAAAATTGATTCGTATATTCGTATATCATATTCCTTCAGGTTGGTCTTTATTATATACATGAGGGAGAGACTGTTCACTTCATATCCCAATGACTATTCATATTACTTATTATTTATTTACATTATATTCACCCAATCCTGATGATTAGGTGTCAACAACAACTATCATCCTCAGTGAAGGTAAATACAACCGGTAATTGTGTGCAGTTTCAGTGTATTCTGAAAATGCTCCCAACTTTGTTGTAGGATCAAGTTTCTTTCTCAAATCCTTGGAGACATGACAATACACTAAATCTCCAAAAATTCTGAAATAAGACACATCAAGCTTTCTCCCAGAGAAAACTTCCTCTAGTGTGATCATACCAAGTATTCTATGAGGACTCTGGTTCTGCAAGTATACTGCGGTGTTGCATGCTTCCGCCCATAGATGTAAAGGAAACCCCTAATCATGCAACATGGACCTTGTTTCTCCCACTATGCTTGTTTTCTTCCTTTCAGCTACCCCATTCTACTGTAGGTTATGGGGTGCTATTAGTTCTTTTCAAATACCTTCTTTGGCACATAAACCCTTGAAGGAATGAGAAACAAATTCACCTCCATTTTTCACTCTTGAAAGCCTTCACCTTATTCCCATATTTTTGTCAACTAATGCCTTGAGTTCAAATTTTTTTGAGAAAACTTCATCCTTCTTTCACATGAATAAGATCCAACATTTTCTAGTGAAATAATAAATAAAAATAACATAATACTCATGTTTGTTTTGGAAGTTGTAGCAAAGGTTCCACAAACATCAAAGTGGACTCACTCCAAGATTTCATCTGCTCTGTTATCTCAGTCATGGAAAGTGTATTTGTCATATTTCCCAAATTTGAAACCCTTATAGACATCCCGCTAGTCAAGGGAGCCTTTAGGGAGGCCGATGGTAATTTTATGCATGATTTTTAAGGAAGTATGGTGTAGATGACCCAATATCCTATGCTAGAGTTCTCCAATATCTCGAATCTACACTTTTTCAAACTTACTACTCAATGCAATGCAATCTCCCAACTCAATTTTGTATAAGTTCTTCACTCGAACCCTGATCTGCTTCACTTTCACGGTAGCTACGTGTCTCATAACAACTTTCCCTTTACTAAAAATAACATCATAGACATGATCCTCCAAAACTGTTGTAATGATTATTTTCTTCTGCAACCTAGGTTTAAAGATAAAATTTTAGGTGAGGTGAAGAGGAGAGGCTTTCTCCATCTCAAAGGTGACAGTACCAATTCCTATAGCATTGTACCTCCCATCATCCACCATTTAGATATACATTTGGAGATCCTTCTCCTCTAGGCTACTGAAAATATATTTGCACACTTTCATATGGAATGGGGCACTGAAATCAAGGTACCAAACACTCCCCATAATAGTGTTGGCCATGCATGCTATTAGGGTGAAGTCTAATTCGAATTGTGAAGCTAGTGCTTCACTTCCTGCTCCTCCTAAACGATTTTTCATAGACTTCTTATGTGAACATTTTGTTGCATAGTGTCCAAATTCATGGCAGTGGAAACATTTATCTTGCTCTAATATTTCTTCTTGCCATTATTTTGAATGGAACCAAGTTTTCTTTCGGCCTTATTCCCATTTCCATTCTTCCCCTTTCCAACCAATACAAAGGTCTCTTCATCCTTAGGTATGGATGATGTTCCATCTCTAGTATTCTCCTGAACTCTTCTTGAACCAAATTGGACCACAACCTTTTCCAATTTGGTAATTTTTCCCTTCCATTCACAGAGTCCTGGTAGTTGTACCAATATTTTGGAAGGCCTAGAGGAGCTAGGCTGACCATGTCATCTACTGCAACATTCACCCCAACCCTTCCAAGCTCATCACGAACTTGTAAATATGGAGAGATATTGCAGAATGGTATCATTCTTCTGCATCCTTATGTCTCTAATAGCTCAGTCAATGTCTTCTGCATAGAAAATGGTGTCTCTTTTCCATGGTGATTTGAGACCACATGGTCCCTCACACCTTCCAAAATAATTATCCTCTCCTTTGCAACATCCTTCTTCCATTGGGCTAATTGTTATGCATCTGACTGCTAGAGTTTTGCAATGTCATATTTTACATATTATAACACACCATTATCATTGGACACTACTTCCATTCGATCCTTTCAGGCTATGAAATTCGAGCTACCCTCTAGGGCATATTCCAATCTCATTCTGTTCAAATACATTCTCCCGATCCTGTTGAAAAATTGTTGCACTAAATATGAAAAATCACAATTCTTGAGAGAAAAATTCAAATATTGGTTCTAATTTGATTTCAAGGCTCTGCTACCATGTATAAATTTGATATAAATTGCAATTGCTCAAGATTTTGAACTGAAAACAAGAGACACAAAGTCTACTCTATTAATCCACGGAATGGAAATGACAATTTAGAACAACATGCATAGATATGCAATAAGAAAAACTACAAATAAATAATGATTTCTAAGGGAACCCAACTAGGAAAAACCCCTCAAGCCTCTTTGCATTAATCAGTTGAATATAGAAACTATTATAATTTCTAGCTCCAACTCTGATCTCAACCTACAAAAGAACAACTATTCTCTCTATTGAATGAGAAACTATGGCCAACACTTAGCTAATTATTTTCTCATCTAGACTCCTATTTCCTTACACAAATCCTGAGGAAATTAGCCCCTAATAGATATGAATTTCCTCCAAATTGATTTCGTAATTCCCAATGATATATCTCTTCACCTCATGCAACAAATATACACTCAAACTAGTATACAACTCATGTTACATTATCTTTTCATCTCCACTTCAGTTGAGGAACTCGAATTCCTTGCATGCATTAGCTATTTTGGGTTGATTGATCAGTTAATTGAAAGATCTTTGAGTTACATTGTTGTCCCACTGCACAACTGAACTTCAACTGACTCTATCAATAATTAGAGGTTAGTTAACTAAATACAACTGAAACTAACTGAAATGGGTTACTAAAATTTAGCAATCACACATGCATAACTAAAATCCAACCCTTATAACTCAAATTTATTTAGCTAACTGAGTGACAATATCCATGTCACCCTAGTTAACTTCCTCCAACTTGTCCTGTTGATGTGGAAATTCGATTTTACTCAATTTAAATAAGGCTATAGTCAAATTGAGCCTTTCTTGCCACATTTCTTCAAAAGGGTTTGGTCTGGGCCCAGTCTGAATGTGTACTTCTCAGCTAGAACTTTCAACATGATGCTAAGCATTGCAAACAAAAACTCAATGTGAAATTTATGAACCTAGTAAGTTGACGTACCAACTAACCCATCAGGCCACAATCCTTTTGGCATTTCATCTAACAAGTTTATGTTTTTTTATGTTTGAGGTTTTCTTATTGTTGTTTATGTTAAAGAGAGACTATCAGGCTCATTGTAAGGGGACTTTGACAAATGCACGTAGCTACTACATCTTTTCTTAGAGATAAGCTACCATCATTCGAGCCACATTTTTACAGTTTCAACACATTCCATTTATTAATATAACTCAAGTTTTACTTTATCTTTGTGTTTTTGTTATAAATTTTTGTTTCGTTTCATTCCCTTCATAAATCTAGATGAGTGGTGTGAGAGCAGTCTTCTTGTTATGTACCTAGGGGGGTAATATGGAGTACCGAGGGAGGTACCCATGGTAATAATGTAATAATGGGATGGGCCATAGTAATAAATAAGGTGGTTAACCCATGTCATGTAAGGGACCACAAGTAGTTAATAATAATGTAAGGGCCCATGGTATTAGTTGATGGTATGAGGAAACCATGGTAATGATGCATGGTATTGTATGTATGAGGCCTATATAGAGGCTAGAGACCCCACATGGAGAGACATGAAGAGAAATAGTCTTGTATGAACAAGCAAATGACTTGTGGAGTGTTCTCCTTCCTTAAGGAGTGAATGTATGGTGTTGCCCTACCTTAAGGGTTTGATCAATAAAGATTCTTTTCTATCTATTTCTTGGGTTTATTTGCATTATCTTATACTTTCTTATCAGATCTATATCATCTTGGGTCAGAGCTACAACAAGTGGTATCAGAGCACTTTATTGGGCACAAAAGTGGATTTTTTTTTTTACTTTTTGTAGGATTTCAAGGGCGGCGAGTTTACAGATCAGATCTGTACGTTTTGGTTCAAGATCTGAAAAATATGATTGCATATCTGTATTCCTTGTGAAAAAATAGCCGATTTCAAAAAAAAAATCGGCTATTTAACTAATATTCTTTTTATTTAATTTTTGTGAATGACCCTAATGAGGCTAAGATATAAGGTGTTGGGACTTTAACTACTTAATCCTTTGCAAGATCATCCTCACCAAACCTAACGATGTCCAATGATAGAAGAAAAGAAATATGAGAGATCAATAAATCTTATTAAATTATTGGTTGAGAAATCCCTTGCACAACAAAGGAACCATATGGTGGATAATTATTACTATATCCTTGGACAATTTCCAACAACCAAATCATCTTCTTCAAGAAACCCCTTTGGAGGTGTCACCCTCTTCAAGGTACAAGTTATTTTTGATACTATTTATTTGAAGGCTAGATAGATGCAGATGCTCTAGACAAATGGCTAAATATGTTAGAAGGGTGTTTTTCTATCCACAATATTTTTGATAGAGAAAAGAATACCTTTGCTCTCTTTAAAGATGTCCCACATGTAAAGGATTGGTGGGATACTTACCATGAATAAAAGTCCACATAGGAGTCTCCAATGTTTGTGTTT
Source organism: Pinus taeda (assembly GCA_000404065.3). NCBI lineage: Eukaryota > Viridiplantae > Streptophyta > Pinopsida > Pinales > Pinaceae > Pinus > Pinus taeda. The sequence continues at coordinate 59,728 of APFE031487083.1, forward strand.
GTTCCAACTTTGGGCTCTTTTACAGATGTTATTAAGGAACAACATTACCTCATTGGAAGCTATAATCACTAGTACATGAGATGGACCACACTGTAGTAGGAGAGGGACCAGATATTGATAAAGTTCAAAAATATCTTCCATACCATACACATCAACCTAGGTATAAAATACTTTGAGTGAAATATGGTGCTCAAGTACTGTAGTGGTCTACATTGATACTTCCAAATGAAAATTTAGTTTCTAGATATCCCCTGGCTAGGCATGGCATATATATATGCTTTCAAAATCAACCATAAATTTAAACAGAAGAAGCAATAGTTTGGATTTGTGAATTCCTCACAACAAAAGTAGGGAAAAGGAAAGCTCAACTCATAGAACAAAGGATAGAGCTAGGTCGGAACACCCCATGACAACTTGTCTAAGCCACAAACAATAAGGGTGATGGGAAGATGAAGAAAGACATAGGAAATTGGTGTGAGTTATGTAAGAACTCTTGGAAAAACATCGATGAATGCTTCTCAAAATAGCCATTAGAGGCAAGATGAAAGTGTTATGTCAAATGCAGGTTCTAACTTCAAATCAGACATAGATAAGGGGAAGTGAATCACTTATGAAAAGCCCAGTGTCATAGTTACTACCACTAAGGTTCAATAAAGTGAACCCAAAGAACCATAGGAAGATGAACATATTTTTCACTCGTCGATATGGGTGAAGGGTGCTTCACTACATTTCATTGTTGATACTGGAAGTCAAAATAACCTCATCTCAACATAGGTCATTAAGTGATTAGACCTACCGAAAACACCACACTTGTAGCCATACACCATCGGGTGGCTCTATTAAGGGAGAGATCTCTATGTCAACTAATAGTGTCACCTACTCTATGACATCAAGCCCTTCAAAAGTGAGGTATTGTGTGATATTCCCCCATTGAAGTTTGTGATGTTCTTTTAAGCCAACAATAATTGTGGAAAATTCGTGATGTATATGAGTCTAGACCTCGCAATGTTAGTATTATTTTGGGAAAAAAGTATAACAAAGTTACCAACGTAATGAGAACTGTATTCGGTTCTTGTTTTTTTAGAGGTCGTAAAAAATTATGATTTTCATGCTGATTTTGGAAAATGTTGATGCAAAATCAACCTTTTTTTAGGGAGTATATTTGACACTCCAAATTTTTTTATATATAAGGTATGGACATTTTTTTTTTTTTTTTCTAATGATTTTCATGCCAATTTTGAAAAGTGTTGATGCAACATCAACCTATGTTTTTTTTTTGTTTTTTTGGGTGTGGGGGGAGAGGGGCTTATTTTTTACAATTTATATTTTCTTATGTATTAAGTATGGATAATTTCTTTTAAATGTTGAAGATTTTCAAGTTCATTTTAAAAAGCTGATGCAAAATCAACTTTTTTTTTTTCCGAGGGGCTTATTTTCGACACTTTAATTTTTTTTATGTCTTAATTATGCATATTTTTTTTTTAATGTTGTTATTTAACCATTTTTCAATTGTTTTTTTTCTAAGATGTTTGTTTTCAAGGGATTTTCAAGTTTGTGTTTTGTTGTTTTTGCAATGATTTTTGTAATGAAATTTTCAATTTTTTTCCCAAGGTTGAAAAAGAAGAAGTTGAAGTTAGGATTTTTTATATATTTAGTATTGTTAATTAATACTTCAATACAAATAAAATAATTGTCGCTAAATAATTAATATTTTTTAAAATTTGACAAATAGATACACATTTTGCATATAGTATAATTACAAGAAATAAACATTTTGAGACTTTTTCCCTAAAAATGATATTGCAAATAAAAGATTTTATGGAAATGATTCACCATAAAAAGTTGAAAAAAATAACAAATTTTATCAAATTCTTATAAATTTATGTCCAAAAATAATATATATTTGAAGGTTTTTTTCCAAGTTTTACCAATACATATAATTCTTTAAGGAAATTAACAAAATAAATAAATAAATATAAAGTATATATATATATATATATATATATATATATAATATATATATATATATATTATATATATATATATATATATATATAATATATATATATATATATATATATATATTATATATAGAGAGAGAGAGAGAGAGAGAGAGAGAGAGAGAGAGAGAGAGAGAGATGTATATGTAATATGTATATGTTATATATTAAACAGTTATGAAAAATGAAAACAAAAATGTTTGAAAAATTGAAGAAAAATTGAAAATAAATGTTGGAAAATTGAAAAAATTTAAAATTGCTATTATAAATTTAAAGAATCAACATATATAAATAAAAGCTAAACAAATTGAAAAAGAAATAATGTTAAAAAAATGTTTAAAAAAATATCAAAAAAATTTAAATTTTAAAAATTAATAATAGATAATAAAAACATATTAAATTATAATTTAAAAATAAATATTATCATAAATTAATTTAAAAATATATAATTATTCTCTTAATGTTAAAAAAAAAATTAGGGAATAGGCGAGGGGAAGAAATAATATATTTTAAATAATTCTCTTTTATATTGACGATATCATTCTGCTCTCTAGAAACTATGATGATCTTGACAAGTAGCTTAAAATCCTCTATGACAACTGATCCCAGATGGGTATGACTCTTAATACTGACAAAGACTAAAGTCATGATAATTAAAACCAAAATAATCAACCACGATAATTATATCTATGATAACAATTACTTGGAGAAGGTTTCTTCATACAAATATTTAGGTAGTGACATTCATCATCAACTCAACTGGAATTATAGCATTGAGAAAATGATTTTTGGAGGTTGGAAAGCTTATTATGAGCTTGAAAATAGTTGTAAGTTTGGTCATTGGGTTTGGAGAAAAAAAATGTTCCTCTCTGAGACTCTCATCAACCATGCCATTCTATATGGTTATGAGGTTTGGGGTTGCATTATATTTAGAGAACCATGGAGGAAGATCAAGATGATCCAAAAGAAATTTATAACCTACAACATCAATATTAAAGGAAATAATCCCTAGCCTATCCTCTTGATTGAAGCTAGCCTTCCCCCCCATTGAAAGAATGCCCATGCTTATATATCTCATGTATAAGAAGAAGCTCTAGAACATAGAAGCCAAGAGGCTCCAAAAAATTGCTTCTAGCTCTATCCAAAACCCCACTCTAACTTAACTAGGGATGGCACAAGGATGCCCAGTCTTGGCTCGACCATTGGGGGATAAAGGAGGAGATCATCTTTGAGAAGAATGATAATATTAAAAGTATTATCACTTCCAAATTTAAGGATAATTTATGGCATAATAAGGAGCTAGAATGGAAAAGGAAATTATGGTATTATAAGGAGGTGATCAAGCCCACTCTTGCTAGCCAAAATTATCTTTCTATGTTGATCAATGCTAAGAAGGAGATGAACATTGAGAAGATAAGAACTAATTCTCATGAGCTTCGTAGTGAAACTGAGCGTTGGTCCATTCCCAAAACACCTTGGGATGAAAGAATATGTCACCTTTGTGATACTAAGAGGGTTGAAGATGAAAATCACTTTCTCCTTGATTGCTCTGATCTTACCCACATCCATTCTCATTTCCAAAACATTTGTTATAGTACCAACCTTCTTCACCCGTTAACTCAACAAAACTGTAGTGATTTAGGAATGCTTATTTCCCTTATGTGTTATCACATAAATAAAATATTAGAGAGTCTTAATGAATCATTTTCTTTCTTAAGCTCTGATACGCCACATCGGTCTTTGTGGATGTTAATCATCATCATCAATATTTTTTATTATTTGTTTTTTTATTATTTAATTATTTTAATTATTTAAAAAAATTATTTGTTAAGCCTTATTTTATTTTTTTAATTATCCTAATAGTGAGATACTTTTTATTTTTCTCTTTTAAGTATTATCATTTTTTATTTAAAAAAAAATGCTTATTTTATTTTATTTTGTTTTTTTTTTAATAAATCTTTTATGTTTGAATTATTTTATTTTTTGATTTTTTTTAGCAGTCATTTTTAATTCTCTTAAACTCTTTTTTATTTTCATTTTATTTATTTTTTAATTTTTATTTATTTTTTTACTTTTATTATTTTTTTTAACTTTCTATTTTTATTTTTTGTTTTTGTTTCACTTTAGTTTTTTTCTACTTTTTTGTTTTGTTTTGTTTCTTCATTTTTATTTATTTATCTTCTTTTTCTTGCAGGGTGTTGTTTCGATACTTGACTAGTAACCCGACCCCCGCTATAAATCAATTTGATAGTTGATTTTTAAGTTTTCGTTACAATGGATCAAGTATGCTCCCACTGTGTGTTAATTTCATGGTTGGTCTTTAAGTTTTCATTGCAATGGGTAAGTCTGCCCTCATCATATGTCAATTTAATGGTTGATTTTTAATTTTTTATTGTAATGTGTCAAGTTGTCTTAGGCTGATATTTTTAAAGACCTATACTTTTAACATTTAAGAAAAAAATTACTCTTGGTATAATAACTCTTTGATTGATATATTTAAAGGTTTTTTTAGTTATGCTATTTGGTTTTAATTTCATGGCTGAAAGATTCGAAATTTTAAGGTTTTTCGGAGAGAGATATTTTATCTTTAATTCCATTGTTGAAAAATGTAAATATTTTAAGGCTTTTCAAAGCAACGATACTTATTAACTTCATGGTTGAAAATTGTTGGAATTTTTAGATTTTTTAGAGTCATTGCTATCATCAAAAACTAAAATAATTTTAAGGTTTTTCAGAGTCATGATATTTTATTTTAGTGTCATTCTAAAAAATGTTGAAATTTCAATATTAAAAACAAAAGTTATAAGAATCAACACTTTTCAGTTTGGGGTGTTTTTTCACTTTTATTGCACAAAAAAATTAGTTTTTAATGTCATTGTTAAAAAAAAAATTGACTCGACAATAAATAAATAAAGGATGATGCACCATCAACACTTCTCATTTTTCAAGGTGTGTTTTCATTTTTGTTGCACAAAAACTTTGGTTTTTAATGTCATTGCTAAAAAAATGAGATTTTAACCCAAAAAAATGTCAATGCAACATTAATACTTTTCGTTTTCGGGGTGTTTTTCATGTTTCTTGGAAGAACCTTGGTGAAATACCATGTAATAAAAGTTAATAGAGACAAAATAATAACCACAGTTGATGGGACACTTATTCGAAGCTGAATGTTGGGAAAGACATCCTAGTGTGGGTGTTCATTTGGTTATTAATGGCTAAGGAAATTGGCAAAGGCAATGACTAAGGCTTTGGAAAGGAAAAATGGCATTTTGATACATTTATTTATGAAAATAATGGAAATTGGGAGAAGAGGAAGGTGAAATGTCACAGGTTGCATGAGAGGAGGAAATTGAAGGAAAATAATGGAAAATGAAGAAAATAGAGGCCTCATTCATAAAAAGGCTTCTAATGATCAGTTGGTAACCTTTTGACAGTTCAGTTTTGGAGCTCCCTCATGATTCTCTCTCTCTCATACTCTTGGATACTTAGATTTTCTTGGAGCACTCTCGGAGAGTGTGACATACTTGTATTTTTCAAGCAAGAAGGCAAAGGTAGAGCAGGAAAGAGCAAGAGGACATCGTGATCAGCTGCTACAACGAATTTGGCTTGCAGGTACCAAGTCACATGTATGTTTTCCTCACTATTTTTGGCATGCATGCATATGCATGTGGATTATTGGTCATTATCTGTCACTGGCATGGAGGATTACCTAGATTGATAGTGGATTGCCTAGCCTTTCTATTTCTTGGATAGCCATGGAGATTGTGGGTTTATTTCCTTTTCTTCTTTTGGTTGGTTCTCATGTTTCCTTAGCTTGGGTTGAGTTATTAGTTCTTGGAGCCTTGATTGGAAAAATGCTCTAGAGCTCTGTAATAAATTGGATTGAGTTATTAGTCTTGGAGCCTTGGTTGGAAAAACTATTTGGACCCCTTGGTGGGTTGAGTTACTAGTCCTAGAGCCTTGGTTGTGTTATTACTCAGAATTTTCTCTAGAAGTTATTAGAAGAAATAAAATGACCAAGGTAACCACAAACCAACTTTGGAGCACAGGCTCTAGCCAACCTAGGCTTAGAGAGGGCTCTCTCTATATGCTTTAGCTTTGTTTTCTTGGATTTCAGGCTAGTTATGAATGTTTTGGGGGTTTTTGATTTGTATTCAAGATTGGATGGTGGGATCCTTAAAATAGATGGATAGAATGATGTTTTCAGACCATTGGGCTATGGAGTCAACAGAAGGGCAACAGAACTGGATCAACTCACTAAAGGGAATGTTCAAAGGGCAAGCTAGAAGAGTGATGTTCAGGTCTTTGGAATAGAGGGGTGAAATGGCTTCAATCAGGGTGAGAGAGAAATTAAGGGTTCTCAGACCAGGATGTGAATGAGGAATAGAGGGGTAATCAAAATCAAAGGGAAATTAAGAATCCTTTAATCTGGACATACAAGAGACAACCTAAACTAAGGATTAATTAATAATTCCTTAACTTAGATATCAGTTGAAAACATTTATTTGCATAACTGCTAAAATGCAGTGTAATTAAAAAAATTCTGAGATATTATTCTAGTTATAGCATTTAGATTTAGAAATAGATTAAAGATTGTGGAAAAACTTTAAGAAAGATAACAATAACATAAGAGAATACTTGTCTGCACTTCACTCAACACATGAATCCTGTGAAATATCTTGCCTTTATTCATCAATTCAGATTGTTGTCTAAGTCAATGATACAATAGTTTTACAGTCTTTTGACCAAGAAGTCTATAGAAATGTCTATGAATCCACCCCACATACTTCGAATTGTGAAGTATTTATACAAAAGTTTTATTAAAAATATCTCAAACTAACATGAGGTTTAATCAAGGAAATAAAAATATCTTTGTTGGGTCCTTATAATACTAGTGATTACCCCATTACTATGGTATTTATACCCCTTATTAATATTGTTGTGCCCCTATTTCCCCCATATTGTTATTACTGTGCCCCATAGAATCCCTCTATTGTTATTTTTGTGGCTTTATATTATTATTATTAGGTCGGCTGGGTTATATTGTGACTCCTTAGAATCCTAATATTATAGAAAAGAAGGGTTTGTCATTTGTATCATCCAAGAATTGTTCATTTATGTAATGTAAAGGAGGTTTTCCCCTCGAAGAGGCTGAATTATAAGGCGTTGATCTATCTTTTCTATCTTTTCTTGAGCTGGTTTCACAACATTTGGTATCAGAGATTTGGATTCTAGGGTTTCGCTGCTCCAAACAGGTCATCGTGACATTTTCGTTATAACTTTTTTTCTGCGACGTTTTAGAAGTCGAAAAAAAACCCATTTGAGAAGACATCGCACTGAAGCTTGGTTCCGAATTTCAGAGCTTTTTTCACTATATTTTCGGAGATATGATCTAAGGAAGTTGGTCCTTTTGCAAAATCTGGAATTACATTCAAAACAAGTGACCTGGGGAAAATCGTCATAACTTTCTCTCTGAGCATCAGATTGAAATGTCGTAAGAAGGTACATAAAGAGGACAGACCGTAGTTTCTTTTATATTATTTTCAGAGGCAAAGGTCAAAATAGTGACACATGGCACTTCATATAAGTTCGCTCTTCTGAAAAGGTCTATAATCAGGTCACTGTGGGAGATTTGGCATAACTCTTCATTGGAGAATCCAATTGGGGTAAGACTGGTGGCATTGGAAATAGGACATAGAGGGCTACCATAGGTCACAATTTCAGAGCTATATGTTCTGAAAGTACAGAGATACATCAGAGGCAATATCGAGCTCCTACAAATAAAAAAAAGGTGTGTAGATTTTTTTAAATTTTTGCTTAAGATTGGTTTGAAAATTTATTTTGAAGGAACTCAAAGGGATAGTAGAGCATTATTATCGGTAATTGATGCCCTGAGGAAAGAAAATGCAAACACCTAGTAAGGAACCTGAAAGCTCTAGCATGACTCATGAAGAAGAGGAAGAAATGCTACATGATATATCA